>JAMOIN010000044.1:0-27521 GCA_024666655.1 Dascyllus trimaculatus
TGCTCATCCTAGCCTAAGCTCTGCAGGGGAAGTAAATCACTCTACGACATGGAGACACATAATCGCACGACACAACAAATCCATAATGAAATTACATTTTATCTATTCGTTGTCGCAGACCTATTTACAATCTAAACTCTTACACTACTAACACGTACGCAACAATGTCTGCCAATTAAAGTTGCCTAACTACCCAATCAGTATCCAATCACAAATTACAAATTTCTTGCTCATTTCGAGAAACAATCCCCTCGTGATCACTAGCCAATCAAAAGTCCAATTACATATTTTCTGCTAATTTAAATAGACAAACAATCCCCTCGTGATCACTAAAATATGTAGGCCACACTATTGACTCCACTTCATACCGTGTTGTTTTCACATACACGTGGTCAATAAGTGTGCCTCTTTCCGTCGTGGGTTGTGTCACAACTTGCACATACCCTCTATCTGTCACAAAGGAACAGATAGTCGATGACTTCAAAATGTCATCATTGAAATCTCCCATGATGGCAATGGTGTTACTTAGTGGATCTAGCCAATCAAGTAACTTACCCAATTGCTCCTTAAACAAAGTCATGGGATAGGAAGATGGTCGATAAATGACCGCTACCAGGATGTTACGATTGACATCGTTTGAAACCAAACATTCCAAACTGATGTGTGGTACCTGGATGATGTTATGTGCCACATGGTCGGCACAATACATGCCTACTCCACCATGTTGTTGGCCCTGCAATGCAATGACTGCAGGGTGGTCGCTACCATACGATAAACATCGAGGCTTGTTATGGAAACTATAACCATCGATGTTTACTGTATCCAACGTTGAGCCAGAAGCCAGCCATGTTTCTGTTACAGCAATACAGTTAAGCTGTAAATGCTGCGTGCACAAAGCCAAATCTTTCACATGTGCACTTAAATTTTGAACATTCATTAAAAAGACCGAAAACGAGCACTCACTAATTTCATCAATTCTGGCCAGATTCAAAAATGGCGGCATCCTCTGGATGGCATCCTTAACATCATCCCTGCAATATATTCTTTTCGGTTCGAAGTCTTGAATGGTCAAACCACACAAACTTCGAACCCGGCTCAATGCCACATAGGCCTGGCCTGCTGAAAAGATTTTTTGCAGACTTACCACAGCACTGTCAACCGTAATGCCTTGCACCTTATGTACTGTGCAAGCCCAGGCAAGTTTCAGTGGAAACTGCCGGCGCATTCCACCCTTACTGGTAGCCCTTTCTTCCTCTGGTTCAATGGCTGTTGAACCCACCAACTCTGATGACACACTTCCACATTGCTTCCTCCTCTGTGCACCAATGCACTCGTCGTCAAACTTGACATAGACTTTAAGAGGAAGCTTTTTGGGGTCAGGTTTCTCTATGTGGGTTACTGTACCACACACCCCATTGACTAGACCATCCATGACGTCAATATTTTTGCACAGCATGACCCTCGCGCCTTTACCCAAATATAGACTTTCTGCCAAGCATGTGTTGGATGCCTTGCCATGATGCCCGTCCACCAACACAAGCTTGCCAGTCTTCTTGTCATTTGCAAAATCGAGGGCATCAATCACTGTGTAGTCAGGACAAGTCTCAAATAACTGTGTCAAATTATGCTCATTTACCTGTTTATTGGTCGCAAATATGTGCAAAGCTGAGCTCACTTCGCCGGTTTCACAACTTTTTAATAGAGCCACATCACTGTCTAACATGGCGGCCCCTTTGGAGTGAGTTCTAAGCCGGTTCAACAACTCGGCAAACACTCCATCTTTTTGCCTGACTATGGTGGTCAATTCCGCTATTCTAAAAAGCGGAGACCACAAGTTGACACCTGTTTGGTCAACGTACAGGGGTTTCCCTTTAACGGGCGGCAACTGGTAAAAGTCCCCTACAGCCACAACACTCACATTCCCAAAAGGGGAATAGTCACCACTTTGTTTGATCTGCCTTAATCTTCCATGGATGTAGGCCAATAATTTATGATCAACCATGGAGATTTCATCAATTATCAATAGCTGCAGATCACTAAATTTAGCACGCAAGGTGTTAAGCTTTTCCTCACCCAAAGGTGTGTACGGTAAGCGTACATCTTTGCCAATAGAAAGGGTGTTGTGGATAGTTGCTGCATGCAAATTATATGCAGCAATCCCTGTAGGAGCAGTCAACAAAACACAAATGTTGTCAGGCTGGTGACACGCCGTTGACAACAACCTCGTGGCCTCATACTGGATGGCCTTAATTAAATGGCTTTTGCCTGTGCCTGCACCACCTGTAATAAAAACGTGCAATGGCTCTGGCCTTTTGCCAGCTATCTTTTCCAAACACCATTGCCGGATCTGATAAAAAATTGACAGTTGTATCTCATTCAGAGATCTAATCAGTGCTATGCCCTCACTTCTGCACATGACATTTTGGCGCTTTTCCAAATGTGCAATTTCTTTGCCAATTACTGCCAAGTCGGGAATAGGCGTTTCCACGTCCTCTTCCACTGTCTGGTCTTCGGGTACGCGCTCTTCTTCACATTCTAAGCGCTGTACCTCTTGCTCTGGGCACAACCTGGCCCAGGCATCTTCATGTACCCCATTCACGTCAATTTCCTCCTGGATGCGATCCAACTGATCGGCTTCAATTTCGAATTTAGCCCTGTTGAAATCCACAACAGACTGGACTGAATGTGTGGATCCATCACCAAACCTCACACGTCCGTTGCTGTAAAACTGTTGAAAAGTTGCACAGTTCGGAGGCTTGAGGTCTTGGTCGACACGGTATGGCAGAAACAATTGGAGAATGCTTTGATGAAAAGATTCGGGGTTCTTTGTGTCAGAAAAGCGCACGTAACGCACAACCGCGGGTTTGCTACGCGTTCTTTTCGTGACAAATCCTATTTTATTCTGTAATTCAATTGGCCGCTGGGATTCTTCGTTTTTGCTCAGAATGCGATATTCTGATGCAAATTGTGCCATACACATGTCATTAAAGTCGACGTCATCTGGCCTATTCTTGTACCGATCCACAATGTTGGTCATCCACATGTGTTCGGTCGTCAAATTGTCCAATGATGCCTTTTGTTTTAACACATTTAAAGGCAAACTCATTCGGACTATATTGTCGCCTGTTGGTACAAACACAACTTTACGAGAACATTCCCGCAAGTGCAAACCATTGATCAACCTATAGACAGCCTCTTGAGCACACACATCGCGGTTATGTAAATAAACACTGCCTAGGTTTTTCAATGCATCTTTTGCACTCACGTTATCGTTGGCTGCCTCCCTTTGTGCGTTCCCCAACAACAATCCAATTTCCCTTTCGGCCTTTGAAATGTACGAAATAATGTACACGATGCATGCATACGCGTCGACAACAAATTGAATGTCCATATTAGCATTCCAGCATTTTAAGAGCAGTTTGCTGTAGTGATTGACCCAAACCGCATTAATTTCCCTTTTTAAAACAATTTCCGTTTTGCCACTACAGCGTCTATATGCCTCTGCAAATTTACTCTGATTAATTCCTAAACTGCTCAACAAATTTTCAAAATGATCAAATTCACAGTTCTCATCTGACAGGGCTTTTTTGACTGCAGTCAGAATCTGTGATGCTCTGTCTTTCCGCATTATGCATGAACACCGTTTCCCAAAACCGTCTTTATCCACACACTTTGTGCATGTCTTTGTTGCATCTTCAGCACGACAAATAAAAGTACTACCCGACGCTGGCCTCGGAAAATTGAAACGACAGACAGTTTTGTTTTTTTTACACGTTTTGGAATGTCTTTTTGAATGTTGCTGGACAGAGGTAACAATGTCCAGCAACTCGTCATCATGTGACGGTAACTCACATGTGACATACTTGTCAATAAAATTAATGACCTCTGCGTCGGTGTTTTTGTCGATTACTGGAGCGTTCTCGATCCAAAAGAGACAATGCACATGAGGGGAGCCACGCTGCTGAAATTCCACCCGGTAAAAATAGTCCTTAATTTGCCCAATTGGGTGGGATGCAGACATGAGCACCTCTCTCAAGAAAACATGCCAACGATAATCAAACATCCTCGCCGCAGTGACCGGATTGCGCCGCAACAACTCGCATCTGTCTGCCCACTCTAAGCCTTCGGCAGTCTCTGTTCTACCTTCCTGTTTCAAAATACTGTTCAGAAGGTTTTTCCAACGCATATCTGCAGAGGAAAACGAACAGAACCACGTGGGGACACCAAGCTGACGCACACACGCCAACAGGTCACGCTGGACTGCCTGCCAAAATGCAGGGGTACCTCTAATAGGTTTTAGGAACCGGTACCCCTCATCAAATTCCAATAATTTCTTCAGGGACTCTGGATTCGTCACCTGATCTTGGCCTATTCTGTGGGACTTACAACCACCTCTTCCTTTCCGCAAGGCAATAGAGACATTGGACACAACCTGTTCGACTTCAGACATGTACTGAGCAAAAAAGATATACTCAACATTCTGAGCGAACCTACCATCAGCGTTTAAAATGCGGTTATTGAAATAACGCGACAATGTTAAACGCTGACGCCTACTTTCATGATACGTGTTGCAGCCCTGTGGAAACAACACTGGGAAGCATTTGGCTTCATTGGTCTGATCAGAAAGTAATTTGACGGGATTATTCCCTTCTGCTGGTGCCAGATTCAATATATCATCAAAATATTGATCCAGTGTTTCCTGACCGATGTCAACAGGCATGAGACACGTATCCTGAAACATACAATGTTGCTGTCGATCATGCAACAGCTCATCCTCAACATCTGCTGATTCTTCACCACCTTCTACATTATCAGCAGCAGAAGCAGCAGCAGATGTTGCTGCTGATGCTTGACCAACTTCAACATTGTCACTTTCACGAGCAACTGCCTCGCTGTCCTCTTCCAAACAAAACGCATTCAGCCATGCTTCATTAAATTCCACTTCTTTATAATACTTATTTACATTTTTCAAATACTGCAATGCCTGCCTAATGTGCATAGTGTCAACAAACTGGTATTCATAATGACCTTTGTACGTTAATTTACGTTTTAATTTGACTGGCAGCAATGAGCCTTCCATATTAGACCTGGGCAGCAAATTATTGGTCTGCACAATATTTGCTGGACAGCAGGTGACTGGGCCGTGAACTCCATTTTGCCCACCTTTTGGTAATGCAAGCATTTTCATAAATGGAATATGCAATGCAATCAAATGTTGTTCCAAACTATTCAAACATGCCAATTCGGGAGGAACCGGATCAAGTCCCAATTTGTTGACTGCACACTCAGCAGGCATTTCACCTTTAATGACCTTGTAGTGACATGTATGACAGATCCACAGCTGACCTCGAGCTGTGTCCCGCAACTGACATGGCACTACACAATCGTCATTACATTGGTGGAGGTATTTTTCACTAATACATACCTCTGCAATTGAAGCTATGGCTTGTCTGCTCTGATAACTATGCCTATGGCACTGTAAAACTTGAGGTCTAAACAGCAGCCGAAGGCAAACACAACACACAAAATCTGGACCATCTTTTACCTTATCTAAAAAATGGTCCATAACAACATCGAACTGCTGTGACTTCTCCTTAATTTCTTTCCTCCTCAATCTCACACCTGCTATGACACGCTCCTTATGCTCTGGATTTTCAAGATACTTCCTCCTACTCATAGCTTTCTTTTTCTGCATGTGCAACGGATTCCAATTATACTTCATCCTACTCATTGCTTTTAGTTTCTGCCGGTGCACCTGATCCCGATTATATTTACTAATACTCATAGCTTTCACTTTCTGCCGGTGCACCTGATCCCGATTATATTTACTAATACTCATAGCTTTAACTTTCTGCCGGTGCACCTGATCCCGATTATATTTACTAATACTCATAGCTTTAACTTTCTGCCGGTGCACCTGATCCCGATTATATTTCCGAATACTCATAACTTTGACTCTGTGCCTATGCACCTGATCCCGATTATATTTCCGAATACTCATAACTTTTACTCTATGCCTATGCACCTGATCCCAATTATACTTCCTAATACTCATAACTTTTACTCTGTGCCTGTGCACCTGATTAAGGACATATTTTTTTATACTACTTTCCTTAATGTTCTCCCGATACAAATCTTTTTGGAAATACGTCCTTCTAAACCTTTCCCTCTGTTTCTCCCTAAACAACACATTTTCCCGATATGTCCTCTGCCAATGAATTTTCTTTTTCTTTTTTAAATACTTCAAATACTTATTACTATGCATAGTTCTCTCTGACTGTCCTGTTGACACGTCCTTCTGTTTTCTTGTGCACATGTAGTCAAAGTCAGATGAAGTACCTACCCCACACAATTTAAAGCAAATCTGCTTATTGCCACGATGCACACAAACAACCGTCTCAAAAGTATTGTTGTCACGTTTTAAATAAAGTGCTTGTTTTGTCAACATGCCATACGTGCAACAATACTTTTGCCAATCTCCTTCCATATAGATGAAAATATCAAAACCCAGAGCATAAGCTGTAGCCTGAAACTCTAATTCTGAAGCACAGTGTCCAACATAATTCATCTGTGACTTCTTGATATACTCGGACATACAAGTATATCCTTTCCCCTCTAAATTTAACTGATCCCCACTAGAACCCTTCATAAATTTAACCACGGCACGCCTAATCTTGCCATGACTTTTCTCATTACCACTAATCCCTTGAGCTACTGCTCGGAAAAAACTATTACCATCCTCTATAACTTTAGTTGTGGTACAAATTGTCCCTAAAGGCCCAGACACTACAGTTTTTGGTTCCCCCTGGTTTTGGAACTCTACATTCAAACGTGAACACAGAGCTTGGACCACCTCATTACAAAGAGGACTGAACTGGAGCCATCTACTTGCCACATCACTGACAACAACATCACCACCTTCCCTTAGATGGCTCCTTTTCAGCCTCTTAGATGCACGTGTCTGCACTGACTTGGGGCGCTTCACACCTGTTACTATTGGGCCTCTGTTAATGGCGCAAACACCCACAAGCTCAAACGTTTTCTCACCTTGTGTGAGTCTTCTTGCCAATTTGCAGACATGCTCAAAAACATGTTGTAGGCTACTGTAGTAGACTACAACACTGAGGCCACGTGCATCTACCATCCCATCAACACTACGGGCGTGAGAGTCCACAAATCCATAATATCCCTGTCCACTAATTATTGCACATGTAGTGCCCCCCATAGTAATCAGGCACGTGTCATAAGCAGGAAACATCCTTTCCAATCCATCCCTCAAAGTCACTAACACACCTGCCCGAACTAGCTCTCCATCAACAACATCTACATTACCAGTGACACAGTCACCGTAAACAAACTCAAAGTTGCATCCATACAGAACATGCTGTGTGGGCAAATCTGGGACACTAAGAAAACCATGCGGATCATTGATCAATTTCGTCTGCCGTATAAAATTGTACAGCTCATCACCGCAAACTACAACGTCGTCGACAGTGTCAGACTGCCATGAAAACACACTGACGGTTGTATGTTTTGCTATGCCTGCTAAACTTATGGCCATACACTGAAGCCCACCATATTGAAAGCGCAGGTCACCTTGATGGAAAGAACCCCTGACAGATCTGACCTGACTTTCACAAGTGGAAGAGCTGCCAGCCCCACAAACAGCTGCAACTTCAGTGGCAACATTACTGTCTGTTGGAGTCAATGAAACCCTCTCCTGACTTTCACTTGACTCCACAGTAATGCTGCTCAGACCATACCACTGGGGCTCTAAAGCGCCAATTACACTCCTGATGTACAGCATCAGGTCATTCAAACACGTGTTAAACACGGCCACAGATCTACCCACACTGCAAGGCAACCCAAATGCATCGGATGCACCACAACTAACCATCACAAAGTAGTCTTCATGATGAATGACAAGACTAACAACACCATGCAGGTTCAACAAACACATGCCATGACTCAGCAACTGTTCCTGCATGGTCTCAAACATTGCTGCTTCTTGGTCCGTCAATCCTAAGTGGCTATAAATCGCCTCACCTACATTGACTTTCCAATTCCCAGCAAACACACTGTGATGTCCTGTCAACATGTGCTCACCAACAACAGTCAGACTTTCCTGCATAAAATATGCAGCCAACTTGCTACCTTCAAGAGAAACATCATCCAAGTCTGACTGCTGCCATGTACACACAGGATCAATCACATGTTTGATTGCTGCAGCAATGCTACTTGCTGCAGCAATCAAACAGGAATCATCATGCATCAAACTTGCACTGACAACATGACTTCCACTAACTATAGGGGATGGCAGTGTCTCTGAGCAAACACAAGGTTTTGAACAAACACTCTTACCTGAACCCTTACCTGTAGTGTTGGCAGGGCCCAGTGCTGCATCCGCCTCGTCCACCACAGCAAGTAATGGCTGGAGCGACGTGTCCACAAGGACCGGGCCTGCCTCCACCTAGCAAACAAAACACTCAATCTACTGCGAAACACATGCATCTGCACACATACACAATTCATCACCTAGAAGAAAAACATTCAAAAAACATGACTTGTGTGGTTCTTGTAAAGTATTTTTGGGGAGTTTTTCACACTTTTATTGATAGAGAGAGAGACAGGCTGAAAGGGGGGACACAGGAGAGACACATGCAGCAAAGGGTCTTGAACCGGACTCAAACTCATGACTGCTGCTGGCGAATTGCGCCCACATGGTAACTCCTTAACATAGACACACATTGTATAACACACAAGGACGCAGCGACATTATGTGTATCACCCCTGTGTCTGTCGTGCACCTCTGCATGCTAAACTACAATGACAGAAAACAATTAATACATGAACCAACCTCCTGTGTCTGAGACACCTGCGAAACGCTGGCAAGTGAATCCCTGGAAGGCACTTGCGCAACACTTGGAGCTGCCCGAGCCTAGAAAGACATTTTATACACACGATCAGACAAGTCTGCTACTTTGTACTGTTCCACAACAAACTGACATGTTTCACATATTGCCTTGATACAAACACACACCCGGTGCTCTGCCAGACTCCTCTGGGGGGCGGCTCCCCTCTTGCCGCGTTTCACGCGGGGTTCCTACAAACACAAGAAATATAACAACTGTTCCTAGGGCCACTTTTGAGGAACAGGATGTCATACGAACCCAGCTACAATGTGCAAGCACAATACCTTTTTGGATTTAGGAACCGCAGTGCTGGTAGGAAGGTGGCCAGGAAGTGATGGAGGAGCATCCTCCACCAAATCCGCAAGGACACTGAACCTCCCAGGACTTTCGGGGATGGAACACTACACACAAATGCAAGTGCAGAAAGATATACTTTATATACTTTGTTTTTATTGGTCCCACACCAAACTTATATGTGTGACATCGCAGCATCAAACACTCATAACAAACCTGATGCTGAACCATCATCTTTGGACCAACCACGCCACCAGTGGATTGCTGTTGTAAGGAATAGGATAGCATACATTAGAAAAAGGGTAGCCCTTAACATTTGCTACACCAAATTGTTCAGGAAAAAGCACTTGTTTCAAATAGGACGCACCACATAATTACACAGAAATCACTTTTACCTTGCGCCCATGGCAAACAGTTCTCCACTCGTAGGGGTTGGCTGGTGGTCGTGCTTTGCTGACCTCGCCGGTCACGACCACCGTTGGCGAGTATCTCTGCTGTGGACGTCTGGGGGGGGGCTTTGGCTTGGCGGCTGGTGGCTGCAGTACCTGAAAAAAAGGATCATACATGTTTTTTACTTGTCATATTTCAACAATGTCATTACACAATACACCATATGTCTTGACAAATCATACATATGCATAATCAATGACTTAATCCAACACACTAACACAATAAAAAACACAGAAAGCTAACCAATAGCCATGCCTTACCAAGTAGGAAGCCGTCCAAAGCAGCTGTGCCAGAATAGGCATCCCCCCAGAGTCAGAGAGGTGTACCTGCAGAAATAAAACATTGCACATATGATTAACGTGATATTCTTGGCTTTCTATGTACAGAGCTGGTGAATTGGACAGATTTCCTTTTGCCATGACACAACATCATCTTATACTTACACCGTCCCTGCTCCACAGCTTGAGGTTGGTCGTGGGAAAGTACTCCGTAGCAGAGAAGTACTTGACCCCTAATAGAGAAAAAAAAACACATCATCTTTTAGCTTTAATCAATTACACAGCGTTATTAATATCATAACAATAAGTTATATAACCATTTAATAAGATGTCTGCATGTGTGTAAATACTATTATTTTACATACCCATGCGTGCAGCCACACGGTGAAACTCCTCATGAAAATGTTGCTGTAACTGGAGGTCCACATTTAAACGTGGTGGAAAGTCCATCACAACAACCTGTGTCGTGGGAACAGTTGTGGATCATTAGAATTCAATCAACTCCCACGTCAACCGTAGATATTACTCGTCAGGAATTATGGCAACAACAAACTTTTAATACCACTACGACATTCACACGAACCAAGGAGTCAAATATGCTTACATTTTCATGACGGGTGCAGACGGCGGCCAAAAGTCGACCAAAGTCTGCAGAAGCATCAGCGATGGTTCGGCTGGAGGTCAGGTTGTTGCTGGGTGCTAGCATGCACACAGCGTCAGGCTTCCGCGGCAAAGTAGCATTCACCACTTCTGCCATCAGCTCGTGTGCAGAAGCACCTGGTGTTGACATAACACCAAAAGACAGCAACCCCTCTGGCATCTGCACGAACCCATCAGCTATGCTTCGCAGATGCGAGTCACCAATAAGAAGAACAAACTAGAACAAAAACATTTTCCACTGTTAATATCACATTAAGAGTATTTGGATATTATCTTCAATCGTTCCACTACAATAGTACCTTCTTATCTGGTGACTCGGCTGGAACGACCAACTTATGACTTCGTCCAGTCACTGAGGAAGTTGGCCACTTGCAGACTGCATGCCTGGATCCGGTTCCCCTGCCTATTATGAAAGCACCAAAAAATAAAACAATGAACATCAATCCTTTACGAATCATAACGTATGAATGCAAGTGCCTACAATATATGGATATTGTATGGATCACAAAACGTGAAGAAGACAACCCTTACAAATACAACATACAGTTAAAATAGAAAATTTGACTACATACGTGGGGCATGCGCAGGACTGGCAATTGCAGTCTGCTGGGGCTGGAGGTCCGGAGCGCGCCGCATCTCCATCCGCCTTTGGGCCGCTTTGCTGCGCCTGTGGGCCTTGCCACGAGGCATCTAGAAAAAACACATAAAAACACAAGTGCTTACTCATTACAGTGTGGTGACATCAGTGTCTCTGCACTGAACAGGACAGAAAGAGAGAGACTTCAAGCTGACTTTATTGGAAACCATAGGTAGATTTGAGAGAGAGAGAGACATACACACAAAAACACACACACACACACACACACACACTCCATACATAATTATTACAGTTTTTTTTTTTTTTTACAATTGCATAAGCACTAAAACTAAATGAATTACACAACTTTCAACCCTCAAGGAGCAAAACACACAACCACATGTGCACCACTATACACACAATGCCAGCCTCACACTTTTTGCAAAACAATACACACACTGATTTGCCAACCACTAAAGGCACACAGCAAATACAAATATAGACAAATAGTTGCACAATACATCAACAGTATTGCCACTCAAATGCTCAATAATTACATTAAACTATAATTTTAGCCCTTTCACAATTGGAGACACACATTCCACTCAGCTAACACTGGACAACAAGCCATTTGTTCATCAAACATACTATATCCAATGCCAAGCTCATGTGACTACATCAAGCACTCCACAATGGGACACATACACACTCAATTTAGCTAATGCAGGTACATCCAGCACTCACTGCAATTTAAAATAGCCATGCTCGAAAAGAGGCAGACAACACGGCAGGAAATATAGACAAATACATGCAGCTATACATCTAGAAATATTAGAATAGAATAAAATAGAGTACAACTACTTCATTAAGACACAAAATAGTAAACAGCAAGTTACAAAATATTAATTTAAAAATGTAGAAATCTAAATATAAAGCGTTAAGTAAACATAGTGTAGTTAATATAGGAGCAGAATGACTTTAAAAACTATGACAAGAATATTAACAGAATGGGCAGCTGAGTTGTAACTGAGTTTTAACTATAAAACTGTCCAGTCACACAAGATTAAAAACGGGCTAAAATATTACAAATTGTGCAGCTACAAGCTATTAGCCGTCACTATTACAACCGTCGAAGCTACTACAAGCTACACGGCAGAGAGCTAACAAAGCTACCCGTCTCACAGAAACACACTACACAGATGTTTGATCATTACATTACAATAGAATCTGACCCCTCCACAAATGGAGACATGCACACTGGTTCATTTCGGACTGAACCGCACAGAAAAAAATTAAACATTTTATTCTATTTCCGGCGGACTCTGCACAGTGTTTTTTTTTTTTAAATTACAGGCGCTTCTCCTCACTTCCATCTGTGCTAGTTTCCCGCGCTTGATTCAAATTCTAAAAAATACAACGGCTCTGCACAGCTTTTTTTTTTAAAAGAGGGATACTTTCTAAAAACTAAATACATGTTTAGCAATCAGCACTTATTTTACCCCTTTAGGACACTTTATTTAAAAAAAGAAAAAAAGAACAATTATTATTTGCCCTGTGCACGACGACCACACCCTGAAAAACTGCTGCCTTGCTTGAGATGGTCTGTGGCAAAACTAAGCTAGCAGACTGTGACCCGACGTGAAACACTAATTTTCTAAAATTCACGATCGAAAACAGACAAAAGAAGCTCCAGGAATTAGCAATCAACTGTTATTTTACCCCTTTACGACACTTTTTTAAAAAGAAAAAAGAACGATTTTCTTTTTGCCTTGTGCGCGACGACCACACCCTCAAAAAGTGCCGCCATGCTTGAGACGGTCTGTGGCAAAACTAAGCTAGCAGACTGAGCCGACGTGAAACACTAATTTTCTAAAATTCACGATCGAAAACAGACAAAAGAAGCACCAGAAAATATGGAAAAAATCCCACACAAATGCATAATCATTATATAACTGTACTAATTTCAATACTTACACAATTCCACATACACACATGCTCACATTCCATCCAACCATCCAACACTTGACAATAAATTAGCATTTTAAAAAACAAGATATTTACTCACCCTTCTTTGAAGAAAAGTATTTTTTGAAGAAAACTGGAAAATATCAAAGAAAGACACGGAGAGAGAGGGAGACGGAGAGAGACACAGAGGAGCAAAAAATCACCGAAAAAAAGGATATAGAAGATTCCTGTCCAGAAAATCCGCTGATATCCGTGGGTCCTGGTGTCCGATGGTAGCTGGTGTCCTTTCTGTTGAAAAAAACCGACCAAATTGCTAGTTCTAAACTACACGAGTTTAAGATCCTGACAATTTGCGCGGGGTGAGGGGGTTTAGGACGTGACCCTTGTATATATAAACTCGGATCAGTGCATCTTTCAAACTAGCCAACCAGAAGCAGCATGACAGCGTGACACTGCACGTATGGACGTAAGCACATGGACAGACACACAATTCACCAAAACCAACAGCTGTATACCTCATTAAATAACACCGCAAGGTTGGCGTTATAATTATATTGCTATTATCATCATTTTATTATTATATTAATATTATTATGGGTTCGATAGACGCGCCTGGGTCACGGTCACGTGACCGCTCTAAAATTACGTAGCTGCAAGACGCTGCCGCGCCGAGTGTCCGTTGTCTACTTGTGTAGAAAAAAAGTGCAGATTTCAAACTATGTACCACTTGTTAAATTATGTTGATAGGACAAGTAAAACCAGAGTTATGTTCGATAATAAATCCTGATTTTTTTTCAAGAGTACCTGGCTGCAGACCTCCACTGTGAGGTCGCTTCCGCTGCAGACCTCCACTGTGAGGACACCTCCACTGTCAGGACAGGACGTAACGGGTAAAAAACAGAGAAGTACATTTTAAGCGTCCAGTCCGGTAGGTGGCGGTAACGCATGTGAAGTTGGTTTGCTAACCGCTAATTAAATCAAAAGAAGAAGCAGCCATTTAACGAGTGGATGTGGCCGTTTCTCAATATACGCACTTGTCCACGGTACGATCGTGATGTGACACAAAATTTAGTTCAAAGATTATTTGAGGCAATAAAGTGGTTGTATAAACATCAAATCTGTGGTCAATTTATCAGGATAAATTCTGCTTAAAAATTGACTCCAACGATGTCGGAGATGTGAGTGTCCCCGTTTGACAGCTACTACCAGGCGGTCAGCGCTCACAGCTCCCCGCTGACAGCAGCCTTAGCTCGGATAGACTTTCTGAAATCTGCCGCTGGCTCTGACGGTTATGTAGCGGGATAGAAGTAGTTTTACGGGAATCTAACGGTCACACTTCTGTTATTTAATGTCCCCGGTCGCCGACTTTGTCATTATATTAGTAATTACTGTGTTGTCTTCATTACCTGTAGCACGTCTTTGTTCTATTCTTATGACTGTAACTGTGCATTAAAATAACATTTAAGGATTATTCTGTTAGCAGGAATAAAACTCACAAAGGGGCTCATTATCAAAATAATCACAAGTTTAATATATAAATTAAAACGATATATACTGTAGACAATGGTCTAGTTGATTTTACGTTGTATTGCTAATGCATTAGCAATACTGCGCGATTTTATTTTGTAATGCATCCGTGCATTTCCTGTCCTCACAGTGGAGGTGTCCTCACAGTGGAGGTCTGCGGCGGAAGCGACCTCACAGTGGAGGTCTGCAGCCAGGTGCCTCTCTTTTTTTTTCGCGTTTGATCCGCGTCTGCAGCGCGTCTGATAGGACAACACAGTACAAACGGGTGATTCTCTGCTGGCAAACGCAAAAAAAACTACAGAAAAATACTCAATTCCTATTGGTCGAAAGTGAACCACAACAGCCAATCACGACATTATATGGTTGGGTAAGACAGGGAAGATTTGGCCAGAACTCACTTTACAAGCGGTGAGAAACTACGAGCGCTGTTGATGTAGTTTTTTGAGGAGACAAAATGAGGAGACACAGCTTGGAAACCTGTGTGTCACTATGTGTTCTGGTGGACACAAACACTTTTTTGGAGTGGCACAAATACACATTTAATGCAGCCTTCAGTACAATATACCAAATAGCAACGTCTCACTAGGTCATAGGTGTCAAACTCTGGCCCGCGGGCCAAATTTGGCCCGTAGTGTAATTATATTTGGCCCGCGAGGTAATACCAGATGACTACTAAAGCTGGCCCGCCGGTATTATACAGCGCATGTATCGCTAATACTACAAGTGCCAGAATGCTCTGCTCTGTATCGGCGCGTCAATCAGGACAGGACCCATAAACACCATCTCCTCTGTTGACAGTAGTCATAGCAACCGCACGCTCTTACGGACCCAACCACCTCCACCCCGCCGCCGCGGCCACCTGACTTAGCATCTGCACCAGCGGCACGCCAGGACACTGCTACTGTGCCACCACCAGCAGGACATATCCGCGCTAATGCCGTCGGATTCCGACGAACACACTTCCCCTTCGCCCTCGCCCTCCCCGCCACCCCAGGTCCCGGCCCCCCGGCCACCGCGGCCGCACGACCCAAATATTCAGATATTTGTCAGTAACTGAACCACAATATCCAGAGCTCACCTATTGCTATTCAGACCAACCCCGTCTAGTATGTGGAGCCAACGTGGATATAACCACGGAGAACAACATTAGACCACACTATGAAACACCAGGACAAGTACAAGGACCTGGACATGAGTCAAAGGCTCCAGAAAGTAAACGAGATGAAAAAAAGTTTGGTTTCACAACAGACTATGTTCAAAAAAGCCACATCACAAAGTGAGGCTGCTGTAAAGGCTAGTTCTATTGATATATAATATCAATAATCAATAAAATAATGCTGATAATTATAATTATAATATATATTATAATATAATATATATATATTATAATATATATTATATTTTTTATATTATATTATAATTATAATGGACATAGTCGCGGGCCAACATTATATATTATAATATAATATAATATATATATATATATATATATATATATATACATATATAATATATATTATATATATATTATATATATAACATATATATATTATATATATGTATGTTATAATATATAATATATATTATAATATAATATAATATAATATAATATAATATATATATATTATGTTATATATATATATATATATATATATATATATATATATATATATATATATATATATATATATATATATATATGTATGTATTATAGTTTTTATATTATATTATAATATATAATGTATATATATATATATATATATATATATATGTATTATAGTTTTTATATTATATTATAATATATAATGTATATATATATATATGTATTATATTTTTTATATTATATTATAATATATAATGTTGGCCCGCGACTATGTCCAGGTTTTCAGAGTTGGCCCGCTGTGTATTTGAGTTTGACACCCCTGCACTAGGTCAAACACTGACTGCTGCATTTTTCAAAACAACCAATCAGAAGCACCATAATGGCATGAGGGCGGGGCCACACTTGTGTGATCAGAGATCCATCAACAGATACAGAACCACATCATTTTACTCAGCAGCAAATGCTGTATGTTTCCTATCTACTATATTCCATTTTAGCCTCTTACTCAACTGTCTATTTCTGCTGTGCTTCAATCATGCACTGACTATATCACAGCCAAAGTTCACTCCTACCTTTGCTCTGTTGTTTTTCATATGCAACTGTCTGCTTTCATTAATGCACACATTATGCAAACTTACCAACACTACCAAAATTACCCATAGATCATTGATCACTGAACTTTATTCTGTTCTGTTAATAACCTTTTACATTATACTAAACTGTCACTAAAGCACAGATCTATGGCAGCAAATCAGACTCATCACATTTTGAGCTGTTGTATTTCTCAGTTTGAAATTTTTTGCATTGAAATTATGTTTCTGAATTCTTTCTGTCTAAATTTAGCTCATCACAATGTTATTTCAAGTGTAATAATTCAAACCATAAAAGTGAAGTCAGCTTTATTTATATAGCACATTTCATACAACAAGCAGAACTCAACGTGCTTTAGAATAAAATCAAACATAGTCATAGAACATAAAAGGCATATAAAATATGAATAGACAGAAAGAGGAGGGTCTAGTCATTTGGGAAGAATCTGCAATCTGAATGTCATGTTTCCTGGGGTTAGGTTTTCATCAATGTCTGTTGAAAAGAGAAAAAAACATCAAATCATACATACACAGAGAAATAGTCTTCCACATCTTTGACATTAAAACACCTGTCTTTCTTCGGCTCATCTCGTCCTTCCTGTACTTGGCCATCTCCTCTTTCCTTTACTTGTCTGTGTCCCACATTTTTAAACATGTTGCACTGTGGACTCCTGCAGCTCTCCACATTGTCGGCAAATCCTGCAGCCCTAATAGCTTGTGTCTTATGTAAGTAAACAGGTTTACAGGTAGAAGGTGCTGTGTAACTGGCCTGTAGTTGCTCCAAATGACCTGAAACTTGACAGGTGTCATCTAAGTCCCGGCCGGATGTTAGCCATATGTCTCAGTCGCCCGGCAGGAGAAGCGAGAACCCGTCCAACGCTGCTTGCAGCTTTAATTAGGGTTCGAGCACCAACGGTGCGTAGAACCCTATTGGAATTGCTGCGTTTCTTCTTCTTATTATTATTATTATTATACTACCGTCTCGTTGGGGCCACTTTTGAGGCCCTTGCACTACTCGAAAACGCATAAAAATCGCCACACACATTGACTCGGTGTCCCCCATGCACATATTGGGGAATTACACATGTCAATGGAAAAATGGCTCAATAGCGCCCCCTTTAGAAAAAAAAAGGGCACCCACCCTTGCATTTGGAGGGAACTTGAGCTAGAGCTCTGAAATTCGGTACACATATGTATCATGCCAAGACGCAAAAAAAATCCTCTTGAAGCGAAACCCACAATGCAACGGGAAAGCCGCCATTTTGAATTTAGTGTCAAAATTTGGCCATTTTGGCCAAATTTTGGCCAAAAAAGTACATATTTTCTAGAGCGAACTCCTCCGAGGTGATAACTCCGACAAATCTCAAATTTAGCCAGCAGGTAGAAAACGCATTGGGGAGCTTAAGTTATCAAAACGCTCCGCAAAAGTATGACGGCGTGCGCGCGGCGGCCCACGGAATGTTGACATTCCGCCATTTTGGCTCCATTTTTGCCTCAAAACTGCCCCCTACAAACATTCACAAATTCAAACCCTGAACTACGTTTCACTTAGAGGTCCGAAATTCGGTACACATATGTGTCACGAATACACGCACAAAAAAGCCTCAAGAACCCATACCCACAATGCAACAGGAAATCCGCCATTTTGGATTTAATGTCCACATTTGTTTTTCAGAAATTTCACATTTTCAAGCGCGAACTCCTCCTAGGGGAAAACTCCTACATAGCTCAAATTTATATCACATATACTACAGGTGGTGGTGACAAAAACTTATCAAAACGCTCCGCAAAAGTATGACGGCGTGCCCGTGGCGCCCCGCGGCGTTTTGCCGTTTGGCCATTTTGCCACTGTTTGGCCACTTTTTCAAAAATTTCACGTTTTCAAGACCTAACTCCTCCTCGGGGATAATGCCTCAAGATCTCAAATTCGGTACACATATACTACAGGTGGTGGTGAAAAAAACTTATCAAAACGCTCCTTAAAAGCATAACGGTGTGCGCGCGGCAGCGCGCAGCGTTTTGCCGGGTGGCCATTTTGGCTCAATATTGCCCCCTACAGGCATTTAAAAATTCAGCCTCTCAACTATGTTTCACCTACAGCTCCCAAATTCAGTACACATATGTGTCATGACAACACGCACAAAAAAGCCTCAAGAACCCATACCCACAATGCAACAGGAAGTCCGCCATTTGGAATTCACTGTGTAAATGGCCTGTAGTTGCTCCAAATGACCTGAAACTTGACAGGTGTGATCCAAGTCCCGGCCGGATGTTAGCCATATGTCTCAGTCGCCCGGCAGGAGAAGCGAGAACCCGTCCAACGCTGCTTGCAGCTTTAATTATTATTATTATTCTACCGTCTCGTTGGGGCCACTTTTGAGGCCCTTGCACTACTCGAAAACGCATAAAAATCGCCACACACATTGAGTCGGTGTCCCCCATGCACATATTGGGGAATTACACATGTCAATAGAAAAATGGCTCAATAGCGCCCCCTTTAGAAAAAAAAAGGGCACCTACCCCTGCATTTGGAGGGAACTTGACCTACAGCTCTGAAATTCGGTACACATATGTATCATGCCAAGACGCAAAAAAAATTCTCTTGGAGCGAAACCCACAATGCAACGGGAAAGCCGCCATTTTCAATTTTGTGTCAAAATTTGCCCATTTTGGCCAAATTTTGCACAAAAAATTACCAATTTTCTAGACCTAACTCCTCCGAGGTGATAACTCTGAGAAATCTCAAATTTAGCCAGCAGGTAGAAAACGCATTGGGGAGCTTAAGTTATCAAAACGCTCCGCAAAAGTATGACGGCGTGCGCGCGGCGGCCCACGGAATGTTGACATTCCGCCATTTTGGCTCAATTTTTGCCTCAAAACTGCCCCCTAGAGGCATTCAAAAATTCGGCCCCTGAACTACGTTTCACTTACAGCTCCGAAATTCGGTACACATATGTGTCACGCATAGACGCACAAAAAAGCCTCAAGGACCCATACCCACAATGCAACAGGAAATCCACCATGTTGGATTTACTGTCCACATTTGTTTTTCAGAAATTTCACATTTTCAAGCGCGAACTCCTCCTAGGGGAAAACTCCTACATGGCTCAAATTTATATCACATATACTACAGGGGGTGGTGACAAAAAGTTATCAAAACGCTCCGCAAAAGTATGACGGCGTGCCCGTGGCGGCCCGCAGCGTTTTGCCGTTTGGCCATTTCGCCACTGTTATGCCACTTTTTCAAAAATTGCACGTTTTCAAGACCTAACTCCTCCTCGGGGATAATGCCGAAAGATCTCAAATTCGGTCCACATATACTACAGGTGGTGGTGACAAAAACTTATCAAAACGCTCCGCAAAAGGACGACGGTGTGCGCGCGATAGCGCGCAGCGTTTTCCCATTTGGCCATTTTGGCTCAATATTGCCCCCTAGAGGCATTTAAAAATTCAGCCCCTGAACTATGTTTCACCTAGAGCTCCGAAATTCGGTACACATATGTGTCATGACAACACGCACAAAAAAGCCTCAAGAACCCATACCCACAATGCAAAAGGAAGTCCGCCATTTTCAGTTGAAATTCAGATTTCAGTTCAAAATGGCGGACAAAATGGGTTACAGGGAGAAGGTGCTGTGTAACTGGCCTGTAGTTGCTCCAAATGACCTGAAACTTGACAGGTGTGATCTAAGTCCCGGCCGGATGTTAGCCATATGTCTCAGTCGCCCGGCAGGAGAAGCGAGAACCCGTCCAACGCTGCTTGCAGCTTTAATTTTGTTTTTGTTATTTAAATACACTTAAACTCATAATTCTTAAGATTTTCAGTAAATCAAACCACCAATATGGATCTGTTGTTATCAATAACCATTCAATGTCTCTATGTTAGTAGAATCACCTCTCCATATAATAGTGTTCATTGTTAGTGGCAGAGGTTGACATTCCCACATGGATTCATATTGGCCTCATATGGATGAGGGAGTTACAGGAAATGGAATCTTCTTTTGTACACGTCTGACAAACCAGCTGCTCAACAAGTAGTTTTCTTTTATTTTCTGAGGGGGAGTTTTTTTCATTTTATGTATAGCGAGAGAGAGAGAGACAGGGTGAAAGGGGGCAGAGATGAGAGACATGCAGCGAAGGGTCGTGAGCCGGACTCGAACCCATGACCGCTGCTGGCGACCTGCACCTACATGGTAACACCCTAACTCAGTGAGCTACACGACGGCCCGACAACAACGAGTAGTTTTCTAACTGAATTCTGGAACTGCCGGGATATATTACACATGATGTTACAAAGGATGTTTGTTTGTTTCCACAGATAAGTACGATTTTCAGTGCAGGACATTTGCTTGTATTTTTAATGATCAAACTGGTATATTTACTATAGCAAAGGATCTCTGCACGGTTTCTATCACTGCATATTTGTAAGCTGAGTTATAAGTGTGCGTTTACTTTGAATTACACGTCCCACATCACTCTGCGTGTGCTGAGCCTCAGTCACAGCAGGGTTGAAACAACACAAAAATCCTCAAGACAAACCAAAAACTCCTATTTCCCTTTAACTCTGCATATTTTAACGAGGGCCTCTCTGACTATTTAGCCTGTGTCGCTCAATTTTGACTCATCCAACAGGCAAATCAGGAGAGGTGCAATGCAATACCTGGATTAGTTGTGCAGTGTTACTAAGACGCATACCTTTTTATTTTACACCTTGTGGTGGCAACCAGTGAGAAATGACACAAACATAAGCACGCAACAAGCAAAATGCCAATCCTCCAGCAATTATTTCACTCCACCTCACACATAAATGTAAAGACACATATTAACCCCCGCAACGACCGCAACCTCACACCCCACAGCCACCCCCCTGCATACAAATACATCATTCAGTTTACCTTCAAACTGAAACACACACACAGACTTGACAGAAATTGGCACACCTATACACACACTTGCGTCATTTCACTCTAAAATGTAAGCACTCACACGCCTCTAGCTGTAAAAAAAAAAAACCCACATGCATACGCAAACACACACACTCCCACATATACCTATATACCCTGGGCAGCTGTTGAGTCTGTCAGCGGGTTCGCTGGTCCGTGGTAATAACAGAGGGGTGGATGGAAGGCAGCTGAATGTTTAGCGGCTGCAGCAGAGTGCAATCCCAGCATGGCTCCCACTGCCAGCAGCTACACACACACACACACACACACACACACACACACACACACACACACGTGCTATTTGCCATCCTTTCTGCCACCCCCCCCACTCCTCCCACCCCTCCCAGTTCACAGCGACTGGAACATGACTGTCCATTCTCATCAGGGGAGGTGGGAGGGGACGAGACAACAGCTTGATATCCCCCTAAGGGGACATTCAATAGCGGGATGGAGGAACATGAGGAAATTGAAGACATGGATGGTAGACAACAGGAAATGTGATACAGTATGAGACTTCATTCATACATCTGGGACTAATAGTCTGTTATGGTGATTCATTCTTCATGAGGTCAATACAAGCAATAAGGGAACAGTTCACACACTGTAGCTCCACAGTACAGACGGTACATCAGTGGGACTGTACACAATGCAATAGTGCCAGCAAACAACAAAGCAATGAAGTTTACTCCAAACTGGAAACACTGAAGTTGCTCCTCTACAGTCACTTACAAACCTTGTCACCTTTTCTGCCAGTGAAGGAACCGCACAATGTCAACAGACTGACTGAACCAATAAAAATGTGAAAGGTCTATGTAGTTTTGCAGTACAGGATCCGACTACACCTCATTATCATCCGGGCTGTTAGCAAACATAACATGCCTAGTTAGCAGGGGATGGACTACGAGCTCAGCAGTTCTGCTGAGTGTCGTCAGCAGACCGTGTGTGTGTTCCTGCTCTCACATGCTACTCTTGTAGCATCGAAAGTTTTCCGCATCAGCTGTGGTGAAGTTTACTGATACTTTTGAATGTTTACTTCTCCATCGTCACCTGTTTGTGTGCTGCATCGAGTCACAGGTGAGTGACAGAGAGATGCTCCAACACTCGCACATAAGGTGCTCTGTGTCTTGCAGCTACAAGCTTTCTGACTAACAGCTGTACGTTCTGTCTACTCTTATTGCCTTTCAGAGCAGGAAATGAGCTTATATTGCCAATTATGTTCACCAAAAGAACCTAGAGTTGAGACTTTACAGAGTCATAAAACAGTGCTGATTTGTTAAGGGTAAGAGTTGGTGCTATTTAACCACCGTTTATGCCTGCTTCATATACAGGACGTATACATGACGAATGGTTTGTTTACATTTGTCTTGCAAAAGTAGACTGTTTTGACTAAATGAGTGATAATTTACTTGTCATAAAATATCATAAAATGCACAGAGCCCATGTAGCTTTATCTCGCCAGACATATTATTGCACTTGTTTATTGTTTAACGGCAAAACTTTGATGTTGTCATACTGCCAGGAAGAGTCTTAGATAGGAGATTAGGAGGGATCATTGGGCACACAGAGCGCTTCATCTTAACATCAGAGACCATAGTTTGTGCATCATCTGCTACTTTTCTTTTAAACACGAAGGCAACTTTACCTAACCTTTGCCAAGTAGATTTCTTCAGTAGCATAATTAAAACAGACTCCCAGTGCAGAGCTGGAAAAGGAAGAAAATACTGATGTAAGTTGTTTTTGGAGCAGCCATGATGGTTCTGTTGGAGGGCATCACCAAACAAGTTATTTTGTTGTTCAGGCATGAGGATGGGTTGGATTACAACTTGAGTGGCAAAGGCTGAACTAAAAGAAAAAGAAAATCAAGGTTGGTATTTCAACATGTCACATTTATGACGTTTGTAAAAAAAAAAAAAGTTCAGAGACTGGGCTTATAAAAATCTAAATTGTATCTGATTTGTATTTGGCTGCTTCCCAGTCCAAGCAAACTCCCTGTGCAGTGATACAGCACTCCCAGTCCTTCTGCAATGCTCCCTGGAAGTAACATTATGTTAACATGTTAAACACCATCTAAATCTTCTAAACTGTGTTCAGCTTGAATTATATTTTGCCGGGGAGGAAGACGAAACATCTACATGCCATCGCACCACAGTTCAGAACATAAAGTAGATCTCTGCCTTGGCCTCGACACTGGGGGACTGATGATCGGTGCACAACCACAGGATTATTGCAGAAAACTACAAGCATACTTCAGGCGCTCAAGACCCGACACACCTTTTCCAGGTTTGGAAACTGCTACTCTTCCACTGTGAAAACTGCTGCTTCTTTTCTTGGTGGTAGCCACAGACCCACCTATCATCACCAGTGATGATCCTCCACATGACGGTTGGACCATCTCGCTGCTGACTGACACAGAATGTGAGGTTTTGTTCTCTGGGCCAGTTTTGCGTCACACAGGTCTGGCTGTTAGGAGCACAGTGTCACATGATTTCCTGACTCTTAGCACTTACTGCTCACACATGTCACACATGCACCACAGGTAGTCCCAGTATGTACCCTACTGGTTTGTGCCAATCTGATTGCTAGCTACTTTGATTGTTTCAAATGACCTTTACTACTTAACCATAGTACCTTCATTGCAGTAGCATATTTTATTACTCCAATTTCCCAGGCTTGGATTTTCTCACACAGATTCTTAAATACTTAACAAACAACTTACATAAGCAACCTTTTCAAGGCGGATACCGAATATAGAACTGATGAAGATATTTTAAAGTCAAAGACATCAAAAGTTCAGCCTGTTCATAACAGACTGGAGAAATGTCCTCAGTCTCCTCACAGACCACTGTAATCAAATACAAAAATAAGGTGAGTGTTCAACCTGCAAGTCGTGGTGACTAATTACGACTGACTAAAACTGTAGGCCGAGAATGAAAATAAGGATGTTCTTCTAGAGACGGGGCAGTGTGGACGTAAAATAAAGACAGAAAGAGTGAGACAGTAAAATGAGGGCAGAGACAGGAAGAAGAAAGCAAAGAGTGTATAACTGTGAAAACTGAAAATACTACGAAGGAGAAATAAGGGAGAAATGGTGTGTTTGTGTGCTTGTGTATGGATCAGTGAGCAACTGTGTGTGTGTGTGTGTGTGTGTGTGTGTGTGTGTGGGTGTGTAATGAATCACCATGCAACATCAACTGCATCCTTTAGGCGAAGCTGTATTGACAGGTGTCGTCAGCGGGGGGCCTAATCTTGTTTGGATTTTTTGCCACTGGCGTTTGTACCTGTGTGTTGGTGTGTGTATGTGGTGGAACGGCAGACGTCTGTGGATGAATTTCAGGGTGCGCTCTACGTGTGTGGTAATGCAGCAGGTGTGAAGTTTTTTTGACCGTGTGTGTGTGTGTGTGTGTGTGTTTGTGAGCGCATGATGCCTGTGGCGCTCCTCCCTGGCTGTGGCAGCCCACAGTTTGCCAGGTCTGGATGCATTTGCATGCAGCAGCAGCGTGCTGGACATCAGTTAAATCTCCGTCTCGTCTCCAAAACACCAGACACGCTTCGACTGAGAAACACTCCAACTCCTCTTTTTAACGCCGCTTTTAACTTTTCCCTTTTATGCTGATTTTACACCCAATTAGTCATCGAGAACATTCAAGCAACACCTGAGCTGAATTATTGACGAGTAAATCATGAGACAATTAAAAATCAACAGGGATGCAGAGTTATTAATTATTGGTATTTCGACATTAATTAAAGTCTATGAGGGAGATTTTGATCATCCACTCCACAATTCCACCTACTGATGCTCCGTTTGAAGCCACAGGGGCCGACAAAGCATGGCAGGAGGAAAGACTGCAGCTCCCCGCGGCTTTGACTGCCTCTTTTCGTTTGATGGGACTGAACTGAACTGATACAGATGACAGACGAAGAGGAGAACAGAACAGTGGCAAACACTGCCTGAAAGAAGAGACGCAAGTGTTTTAGAGATTAGCACTCTAAACATAAATTACATGCTGTGAATAAGCTGTGTATTGATTACGTTTCGGCACCTTTAACCGGCTTTATCGTCTCAGGGTTTGGCACGAAGGCATTATGCATCAAACAAACTGTTTGACGTCTTCCGACAAATTCTGGGAATTTCTAACAATCTGACAAACATGCCCACTTTAGATGGGTCTGAAAGTAATCACGTCGCAGAACCATGGATGTTTTCGATGCAAGACTTTTTGAAGAATTGTGCCGGTATCAACAAAGACATGCAAAAGATGGCAAATTTTTGCAACCAATTAAAACACATTGTCATTTACTACTTTGCAATAAATGCTGAACCTGTTAGACCTCCACATATATTCTATAAAGGCACCGTGGACAAAGCAGGGCAGTTAAAGTGAGACTAAGTTACAGAACTTATCACGGTTCTGCAACACAATGATAAGATTCCTGATAAACAGTTAAAACATCAATAATCAATAAAGCAGAGCCAGCGATATTGTCTTTTTTAACCCACATGTTCTTTGTCCCAGTCAAATCCTAGAGGAGACTTTACCCAGAATACAACCACTACAGCTTGGTTGGAGATTGAAGTGCTTCAAGCTGCGAGCCTCGAGCAGAGATGGAGAGCAGGAGGTCTGCTTAGCTGTCGTTCAGGTTGTTAAGTGTAGATTTTTGGGGAAACTGCCAGTATATGCATTTATGATTCTACAACAAAATGTGAACAAAAAGTGAAATGGTCTCAGTACTTTCTGAGGCGACTGTACGCCAGTGAGACACAACATTACAACCACTGACAGGTGAAGTGAATAACATTAATTATCTCATTACAAAGGCATCAAGTAAACAGTCAGTTCTGTAAGTCCATCTGTTGGAAGCTGAAATAATTTGCAGGTTTAAAGATTTGAACAACTTGACAAGGGCCAAATGTTGATGATGATTTTAATGAATTTTAGAGCATCTCTAATCCTGCAGGTCTTCTTAGGTGCTGCAGTAGTTAGTACTGACCAAACGTGGTCCAAGGAAGGACAACCAGTGATCAACTGGTGAACTAGCTACAGGGCTGTGAGCTCTCAAGGCACATTAATGCATGTGGAGAGCAAAGGCTGGCCCATGTGGTCTGATCCAATACGAGAACTATTGTAGAGCAAATTGCTGAAAGTCTTAATGCCTGCTATGACCTCTGTCATAGCATGGCTGTCAGAACATACAGTAAATCTGCTGCATGTGGGGCAGACCAGCCCAGTGGGCTATGCTGACCCCTGTCCACTGCTAACAGCACCTACAATCAGCGCATGAGCATCAGAACTGGACCATGGAGCAATAGAAGAAGGCGGCCTGATGGACCACATTTTCTTTTACATCATGAGGGTGACTGATTTTTGAAGAGAAGGCAGCAGGATGCAGGTAGGAAGAAGACAAGCCTGCAGAGGAAAACAAGATTCACAACACTGGGTACACTGTTAAAATAAATGATATTTTAACAGTTTTAAACAGTAATTTCTTGAACAATTTACTGTTATTTTACAGATTTTCAATGTTTTGTTAAATGACAAACAACTAGTAAAATCACAGGAAAAAAATATTAGTTTACAAGTTAATCATAAAAATAACAGACTGAAACTGTAAATAATGTTCGTATCCAAATCAGTATTTTATTAAATGGTAACTCATTCTTTTAGAATGTGACCATAAACTGTTTTACTGTATTTAAAACAATTGTCAGGAGGGTTGAAAATACC
>JAMOIN010002113.1:0-27470 GCA_024666655.1 Dascyllus trimaculatus
TAACATTTTCTCCCACTCTCCCCATGCAGGTGCCGCCGCTCTTGGGTCCGGCCAGGCTGAGCAGCAGACCCCAAGCACACCAAACCTTCCCCAAAAACGGAGTGAGGGAAACATGATGAAAGGGTCACACCAAGTGAAAACCACACTGAACACAACCCGCTCTGATCCCTCCTCCAAACACCATCCTGGGGGGGTCGTGCCGCTCCAGCGGGCCGGACCCTTGAGTGACGCACCTCCTGTACCGGACCAGACCCCCGCACCACCACCCCAAACTGACTGGACTGCCCCACCCATCCCCCCTGACCCTAACCTTAACCTCCCTCCCCCTGGCCCTAACCTTAACCTTCACCCTGACCCTGACCTTAACCTCCCTCCTCCTGGCCCCAACTTCAACCCCGCCCCTAAGCCTAACCAGGCTAGGATCTCCCACCCGACTCGGACTGTTTCTAACCCGAACCTGGGCAGAAACTTCGACTTGACGACTCAGACTATCCCCCCCTACACCATCCCCAACTCTGACCTGTCCACTACTACACACCGTTTTCACTCCACAGCTCACCGACCTCAACCCACCTCAACACACCATTCCCACCATAGAAGACGCTGATCACAGCACCGGACCTCTTCAACAGCACCATGGACCTTCAACCCACCTGCACCAGCCAACAAAAACCCAAATCAAGTCAGTAGGCCTGCACAAATCAAGTCACAACCATCAACCACAAACCCCAACCCGAACCCAAACCTAACCCTGTCCGTGCCACTGACTTGACAAAAAGCTTCACCGCAATCTCCACAAGAAATAATCATCCCGCTGTTGAATGAAGGCCTCCATCATCTACAACCAGAAAAAAAGAACACACACCAGACCCCCCAACAAGACAACACCTCCACACTATGTAAAGTATACTTTAACCATGAAAATCTGCATAATTAACAAAACTTGACATCTGCACTCTTTTTCGAGGGTCTCTGCAGCTGGCGGCGGCGGCGGGGTTCGAGCCCGGGCCGCCCGCTTGGCAGACGCCTGCCAATTCCACCAAGCCAAATACCTGGACACTCCTCACTCAACAACCACCTCCATTTCACATACACATCAACTCTGGACTGAAAAAATAAAAAAATGAAAAGAACCTTCTCTGGAAACTTCACTCACCACAAACAAAAATCACGAAACCATAAAAAAGGAACTCTTTTTCATAAACAACCAAGGACAACTGCTTCCCTGCAAGACTTGGCCCAGCCAATGGCTTTACACCACCACCCACACATGACATCACCCTCACACCCCCTGTCACCTCCAATCAGAGCACACCGAGCACTTTCCCTCCAAAATTTGAATCCCAAATGGATAATTCAGCCTATTACAACACATTCACCCCCGACACTCTCACCGGACTGGATGATTGGCAGTCAGGGGAGGGACCTCACCCTCCCTCCCCTGGCTGCTATTTAACAGGCTGTGGATCACTCCCTCATTACCCTCTGAAGAAGCAGCAACTCTGCGAAACGTCAGGGAACTCCACTCCTCTGCACCAGGAAACCTTGCTTTTTTAATTGGTTTTAGCAGCTCGCTTGACTTCCTACAAGCATCGGATTGTTTTTAAAGATAAGTACCGAAATAAAAGTTAAATTTTAATTATTGGTGGAGGGCTCTGCCAGCCTGGCTTGTTTTTAAACTGTTTTTCACATGGACATTGCTATCTCAGCAAACCTCTCCTTGAGCACTTTTAATTAAAGGCACAAGCTGGAAAACATCCCCCAAAGGACCACCAGACGGAAAACCACCTCCACCCGAAGACAACACAGGCCGACTACGGCAGTCTGCGGAACCTTTGGGCCTCCATCTTGAGAAGCAACCGGCTTGGTAAGAGCACCACCACCCCACAAAATGTATTCAATGCATGATAGTACTGGGCACAGGAGTGGAGCAGGGAGTGGTCCACAGACCACACACACACACACACGTACATTCACACAACACCAGCACTTACCTGCACCTAGACAACAGCACACGGCCACACATAGACAACAGCCAATAGACCCACTCACCAGAAACACCTGTAAAGAATATTTCAGATTAATTCAAGCCATACATCACAAATTCATAATAAACAATTCACTTATCACACATACATTTCCACCAGGAATGTTAAGACAGGCAATAAAATTGACAGCATTCATCAAACCATCTTCACCTACAGAAATAACCCGGCAGAAAGTTCATGACAACACCACCAACTGGCTTAAAACTAACCTCTCAATTCTACTTCAGCATTACTGCAAAATCATTAACACCCCACTTTCAGCCACCTGCCACGACAAGGCCTTCCAAATAGCCATTGGCTGGGCCCGAAAGAGATACGGCAACCGACTCTCTGAACACACCATCCCGGCAGCAGAAGCAATCATCTTCGACGACGACCACGAACCCCCTCCCAGCCCCACCCCCACCCCCTCCTCCGCTGAACCAGAAGAGGAATTCTTCCCACCCTCACCAGAACCACAACCCGGGACCCAAATGCACCAATTCACCCCGACTGACTCACCCGACAAGGACATTTTAAATATTAACATTCTTTCCCACTCTCCCCCTACAGGTGCCGCCGCTCTTGGGTCCGGCCAGGCTGAGCAGCAGACCCCAAGCACACCAAACCTTCCCCAAAAACGGAGTGAGGGAAACATGATGAAAGGGTCACACCAAGTGAAAACCACACTGAACACAACCCGCTCTGATCCCTCCTCCAAACACCATCCTGGGGGGGTCGTGCCGCTCCAGCGGGCCGGACCCTTGAGTGACGCACCTCCTGTACCGGACCAGACCCCCGCACCACCACCCCAAACTGACTGGACTGCCCCACCCATCCCCCCTGACCCTAACCTTAACCTCCCTCCCCCTGGCCCTAACCTTAACCTTCACCCTGACCCTGACCTTAACCTCCCTCCTCCTGGCCCCAACTTCAACCCCGCCCCTAAGCCTAACCAGGCTAGGATCTCCCACCCGACTCGGACTGTTTCTAACCCGAACCTGGGCAGAAACTTCGACTTGACGACTCAGACTATCCCCCCCTACACCATCCCCAACTCTGACCTGTCCACTACTACACACCGTTTTCACTCCACAGCTCACCGACCTCAACCCACCTCAACACACCATTCCCACCATAGAAGACGCTGATCACAGCACCGGACCTCTTCAACAGCACCATGGACCTTCAACCCACCTGCACCAGCCAACAAAAACCCAAATCAAGTCAGTAGGCCTGCACAAATCAAGTCACAACCATCAACCACAAACCCCAACCCGAACCCAAACCTAACCCTAACCCTAACCCTAACGCCTAACCTTAACCACACCCCAGGCCCCTAACCTTAACCAATCCAAACCTACGCCTAATCCTAACCACCCTACCTAAAACCTAACTACTCCTACCCCTGACCCCACATACCCTAAACCTAACCAACACCTAACCCACGCCTAACCTTAAACACCCTACCTAAAGCCTAACCTTAACCGCCTAAACCTAACCTTAACCTAACTTCACTTTACCCTAAACCCCTTAACCCAAACCTTAACCAAACCCATGCCTAACCCTAACCACCCTACCACGCCTAAACCTAAACACCTTACCTAAAGCCTAACCCTAACCTTACCTTAAACTAACTATACCTAACCCAAAAGCTCTTAACCCTAACCTTAACCAAACCTTAACACATACCTAACCCTAACCACCCTACCACGCCTAAACCTAAACACCCCACCTAAAGCCTAACCCTAACCTTATCTTAAACCAACTATACCTAACCCAAAAACCCTTAACCCTAACCTTAACCAAACCTCAAACCACACCTAACCTTAACCACCCTACCTAACCCTAACCACACCTAACCCTGACCTCCTAACCCTAACCTTAAACCAAAAACCTAACTGCTGACCTTAAAATCTAACTTCCTTACATCACCAAACCCAGACCGGAAATCTAAAAACACTTACCTGCACCTTAAAGGACCCTTAAGGAATGTACTTACCCCCAACGTTCGGAAACGGAGGACGGACCCATCGCCAACGGACCTACAAGCGGACCACCTGTGACACACAAAAAATCTCAAGTTAATACAAAACTCTGCAACCTTTTTACCAATCTCAAGTTCACAAATCGGGCTAGGAACGTGCTAGGAAGATAATTCCAAACCTTCTGAACTCAACTTACAACCAATTATGAGACCCTAAAATTTGAAACACCTACCTGCACCTTAAAGACCCCTTAGGGGGGGCACTTACTTTTAAAATTCTGAAACCAAGGGCGGACTTCATGCCAATGGACCCACTAGGGGCCGCTGGTAACACGCAAAAAATCTTAGTGTAATATCCCAAACCATTTAAGAAATACAAAACTTTTAAACTTTTCTCAAGTTCATAACCCAGGATAGGAACGTGCTAGGAAGATAATTCCAACACTCCTGAACTCAACTTGCAACCAACTATTAGACCCTAAAATTTGAAACACCTACCTGCACCTTAAAGACCCCTTAGGGGGGGCACTTACTTTTAAAATTTTGAAACCAAGGGCGGACTTCATACCAATGGACCCACTAGGGGCCGCTGGTAACACACCAAAAATCTTAGTGTAGTATCCCAAACCATTTAAGAAATACAAAACTCTTTAACTTTTCTCAAGTTCATAACTCAGGATAGTAACGTGCTAGGAAGATAATTCCAACACTCCTGAACTCAACTAGCAACCAACTACTGGACCCTAAAATTTGAAACGCCTACCTGCACCTTAAAGACCCCTTAGGGGGGGCACTTACTTTTTAAATTTTGAAACCAAGGGCGGACTTCATGCCAATGGACCCACTAGGGGCCGCTGGTAACACGCAAAAAATCTTAGTGTAATATCCCAAACCATTTAAGAAATACAAAACTTTTAACTTTTCTCAAGTTCATAACTCGGGATAGGAACGTGCTAGGGAGATAATTCCAACACTCCTGAACTCAACTTGCAACCAACTACTAGACCCTAAAATTTGAAACACCTACCTGCACCTTAAAGACCCCTTAGGGGGGGCACTTACTTTTAAAATTTTGAAACTAAGGGCGGACTTCATGCCAATGGACCCACTAGGGGCCGCTGGTAACACGCAAAAAATCTTAGAGTAATATCCCAAACCATTTAAGAAATACAAAACTCTTTAACTTTTCTCAAGTTCATAACTCAGGATAGGAACGTGCTAGGAAGATAATTCCAACAGTCCTGAACTCAACTAGCAACCAACTACTGGACCCTAAAATTTGAAACGCCTACTTGCACCTTAAAGAACCCTTAGGGGGGGCACTTACTTTTAAAATTTTGAAACTAAGGGCGGACTTCATGCCAATGGACCCACTAGGGGCCGCCTGTAACACACAAAAAATCCTGGACTAATATCCCAAACGGTTCTAGAGAAATAAAACTTTTTAACCCTCCCTACCGATCTTAAGCCCATAACTCGGGCTGGGAACATGATAGGAAGATAATTCCAGCACTCCTGAACTTATCAGAAGCCAACTACCAGACCCTAAAATTTGAAATACTTACCTGCACTTTTAAGAAACCTTAAAAAAAAGGGGGGCACTTACTTTAAAAAGCTTGGAACTTTAGTCGGAATCAATACCCACAGGAGACCATCTGTAAAACACAAAAAATCTTGAATCAATACCTCAAAACGATCCGTAGATATGAACTTACAAACTCTAATTGACCTTAAAACCAAAACTTCCAAAAGTAAAGTCGAACCTTATAACCTACCTGTAACAATATCCCAAATCCTCCGTGAACCCAAACTAAGGAGAAAATTACGAAACTCTTGAAATCAACTTACAACCAAACTCCAGACTCTTAAGAGGAAATACTTACCTACCATACTTACCGAAAGAACTCCCAGTGGATACCTACAAACCCAAAACCCAACAAAATTCCAACTCTGAACCTCTCAAAAAAGAACCTCAATACTACTACTAACCACCGGACCTCACAACCTTACAAAATTCAAAAAAAACCCCGATCAAACCCGAAAAAGGCAAAAAACATTCCGTAAGGGATACCTCTCCTGAGAACAGTAAGATGATATACTTAACTGGGCCGGAGACAACATAGCGACGTGCGACGGCCAGTGCATTGCCTTTGGCTCCCCATGCTCAACTACCCAGTCGGTGGACGAGGTAGGGGGAGCCATCGAGATAGTATTCACAAACCTAACCCTAACCCTAACCCTAACCCTAACCCCCCTAACCCTAACCCAAACCCAAACCTAACCCTAACCCTAACCCTAACCCTAACCCCACTACTCTCAATTACTAATCCTAACCTAACCCTCATCCTAATCCTCACCCTAACCACTCCTCCTAAAGCTAACTTAACCCGAACGCCTAACCCTAACCTTAATTTCAGATCCTATGCCTAACCCTAACCATTAATGCTAATCTTAAGTATTAGACCTAACCCTTAAACCAATTACTAACCCTAACCTCAACCATCAACCTGATCCTAACCCTAACCACCTTCTCCTCTCCTCTCTCACCCACTCTCCTCCCTACCATTCCCCCACGAAGGTGGGGGAGCTGGGGGAGGCAGAGCGCACAGCCCGGTCCGGCACAAGGGGGAATGTGAGTCCGGACAGACTCCGCTCCCCCAAGCTCTGCCTCTTTCCTCCTCATTATTATATACACACACAACACCTCATCCTCTCCCCTCCCTACCATTCCCCCACGAAAGTGGGGGAGCTGGGGGAGGCAGAGCGCAAAGCCCGGTCCGGCACAAGGGGGAATGTGAGTCCGGACAGACTCCGCTCCCCCAAGCTCTGCCTCTTTCCTCCTCATCATCATACACACATCATCTCCTCCTCCTCTCTCCTCCCTACAGTTCCTCCACGAGAGATGATTGACGTTGGAGGCTAAGCCCTCAACAATTCATTGTGGATCATCACAATTTGCCTGTAGATTGAATCAGTTCAAAACACAACAACCAAAACACAGATTGTGAGACAATTGACATAAGGATAAGATGACACAGAGAGCTATGATGACGTGCGCCGGCCCGTGCCTTGCCTTTGGCTCCCCATTTCAACTGCCGAGTCGACGGACGAGGTGGGGGGAGCCATCGAGATAGTCCAACCCAACCTAACCCTGCCAGAGCCTTCGGACTGCATACTCTCTGCATAAGTCCCGGTTAACATCAACCTAACTGATTCTCTCCAGGCTAAACAGACGAGGTAAGATAAATACATTCACAATTCTGAATGTGGATTCACACCTGTAACAATCGGCTGCAACAAGTCTGTGACCTTTGACCTCAATAATTCATAATAGACTCTCAACCAATAAAACCAGAATTGGAACAGAAGATTAACAAATAGGACAACAAATGATGTGGTAGAATTATTTATACCCAGTTTGGATAATATTCTCTTGTATGGGGCTGGATTGCCAGTGGAGTTACAACGGTGGTCATTGCAGCTACCTGGGGCTCAGCGATCGGCTCCTCCTGGTGCTTCTGAACGTGAACAGAAGAGTCCAATATAGCCTCACATGCCAGATTCACGAGGACTACAAGATCCAATCCAGGAGAAGAGGAAGAAGAACAACAACATGATAAAGCTCACTCATACCTAATGGCTCAACCTAACCCTGAATAAAGTAATAACGAGCAAAATAACAGGATAAACGACTAACTAATAACTAGACAGTTAACAAGAATATACAATAAGAGGTAAAGGCCGAGAACAGCCAAGAAGACTAAAAGCCACTCAGGCCGACACACAGAAAATATCAGAACAATAATGGAAATCTTTCCTTCATTAATAACACCAGAGATTAGAAGAACAACACTCGGGACAGTTAACAATGAGGAGAATAACAGGATGAATACCTAAATAATAACTGGACAGTTAACAGGAATGTACAATAAGAAGTAAATGCTGAGAGCAGCTAAGAAGACTAAAAGCAATTCAGGCTGACACACAGAAAATATCAGAACAATAATGGAAATCTTTCCTTTATTAATAACATCAGAGATTAGAAGAACAACACTCAGGACAGTTAACAATGAGGAAAATAATTGAATGATTACCTTAATAATAACTGGACAGTTAACAGGAATGTACAACAAGAAGTAAATGCTGAGAGCAGCTAAGAAGACTAAAAGCAATTCAGGCTGACACACAGAAAATATCAGAACAATAATGGAAATCTTTCCTTTATTAATAACATCAGAGATTAGAAGAACAACACTCAGGACAGTTAACAATGAGGAAAATAACAGAATGAATACCTTAATAACTGGACAGTTAACAGGAATGTACAATAAGAAGTAAATGCTGAGAGCAGCTAAGAAGACTAAAAGCCATTCAGGCTGACACACAGAAAATATTAGAGCAATAATGGAAATCTTTCCTTTATTAATAACATCAAGGATAACACTCAGGACAGTAAGAATGAAGAAAATCACAGAATAAATAGTTCAATAATAACCGGACAGTTGACAGAATGTACAATAATAAGAAGCGATAGAACTAGAACTAAATCGGAAGATTAATAACAAGGAGAAACAATGACAGCTCACTGATACCCGTTTGAGAGAAAATGAATGCATAAAACAGGATCGCCAGCAGAGGGAGCCATTCCACCGTGTAACTCATGGTGTGGCGCGAGGGATGATGGGAAATTGAGTCCCACACGACCTCACATACAAAACCACAGTCTGCAGCCCCCTGCTGACAGCGGTTGGAAACTACACTTATTGGAGACACACTTCCTGACCAGATGCATTCTGGGAGGACAAAATTTACAACTTTACAGTCGTATACACAACTTACCGCGAACTTTATACAGCTTAAATGTTTAAAAACATAAAGTTTAATCATACAGCTTCCCTTTAAATATAATTAAGAACATTATTCTACACAAAACCGTGACCCCAAATAGATGATGATTTTCAATATAACACACAGGATTTCACCTGTGCAAACTTTCCAGACCTGTGAACTATAAACTTATAATACCTGAGGTCACGCGGTGTACTGAGGCACAGGTACTAATTAGAACTCCAGTAATTAATATTTAATATTTTAATATTTAATGTTTAAGTTTTAATATTAAAATCCTAACATTAATACTTTGAATGATAACATGTAGAATCTTAAACCTATAAGTGATATAATAATATTTACCTTAATATTTAAAATGTCAAACTTTAATAACCAAAAATTAGATTATTAAAAAGCTATTATATTAGCTCCGCCGTTGCCTGACGACCACAGAGGATTCCTGACAACCACAGAAACTCCCAGCGATCAGAGAGAATCCCTGACAACCACAGGGAACACCCGACCCTTCAAGCCTGACTGGGCAGATCGTGGTAACCTAACGGTGTTAACAACCGATCAAACCCGATCAGGCGGTAAGTATTACCTTGATTCACTTGCACTCACACTCACCTCCTCCAAACCACCGAACAATGGAGCGACTCCTCTGGAACCTGCAAACGTGACTGAAAAAGTGAGCTCGCTGAACTAATAATAGCCTCCTTCTTTAACAAAATTCTACCTTGCGCGTCTCAAAAAATTAGAATCGAATACAAAAACTCAACTTTTAGCTGAACCAGAACTGTAACTCCAAAATATTAGCAAAACTTTAGCTAAAATATAGGAACCTTAAATCCAATTGGCTATGGGACACACCCTGAGATTTGATCAACCTCAGGGGGGCCGTCCTTGGGTGAGAGTGTCTAGTGGTAATGGCCGAAACACTCTGTGATCCTAAGGTGCACTACTGATGATGTGTCCCACCATTTAGCTGCTTAAAACTTAGCTTCAGGGGCAAATAATTGGCTTCTAAGATCTAGGCTGGCCGAAATAGAGACCACTACTAGAATTAAACTTCCTAAAATAGACTTAACTTCTCAAAATTAGTTTAGCTTCCCTAAATTAACCAAAACATCACAAATTTATTTACGCCTAACCTTAAACTCGGATTCTACGCCTAAACCTAATCTCGCCTAACCTTAAACTCGGGGCCTACGCCTAAACCTAACCACGCCTAACCCTAAACTCGAGGCCTACGCCTAACCCTAACCCACTACTCTCAATTACTAATCCTAACCTAACCCTCATCCTAATCCTAACCCTAACCACTCCTCCTAAAGCTAACTTAACCCGAACGCCTAACCCTAACCTTAATTTCAGATCCTATGCCTAACCCTAACCATTAATGCTAATCTTAAGTATTAGACCTAACCCTTAAACCAATTACTAACCCTAACCTCAACCATCAACCTGATCCTAACCCTAACCACCTTCTCCTCTCCTCTCTCACCCACTCTCCTCCCTACCATTCCCCCACGAAGGTGGGGGAGCTGGGGGAGGCAGAGCGCACAGCCCGGTCCGGCACAAGGGGGAATGTGAGTCCGGACAGACTCCGCTCCCCCAAGCTCTGCCTCTTTCCTCCTCATTATTATATACACACACAACACCTCATCCTCTCTCCTCCCTACCATTCCCCCACGAAAGTGGGGGAGCTGGGGGAGGCAGAGCGCAAAGCCCGGTCCGGCACAAGGGGGAATGTGAGTCCGGACAGACTCCGCTCCCCCAAGCTCTGCCTCTTTCCTCCTCATCATCATACACACATCATCTCCTCCTCCTCTCTCCTCCCTACAGTTCCTCCACGAGAGATGATTGACGTTGGAGGCTAAGCCCTCAACAATTCATTGTGGATCATCACAATTTGCCTGTAGATTGAATCAGTTCAAAACACAACAACCAAAACACAGATTGTGAGACAATTGACATAAGGATAAGATGACACAGAGAGCTATGATGACGTGCGCCGGCCCGTGCCTTGCCTTTGGCTCCCCATTTCAACTGCCGAGTCGACGGACGAGGTGGGGGGAGCCATCGAGATAGTCCAACCCAACCTAACCCTAACCCTATCCCTCCTCCAAACACCATCCTGGGGGGGTCTTGCTGCTCCAGCAGGCCGGCCCTTTGACTGGCGCACCTCTTTTACTGGACCAGACCCTCGCCCCACCCACAAAACCCCCCCTTCCTCTGAACGCGACTATAGCCCCCCAAACTGACTGGACTGCCCCACCCATCCCCCCTGACCCTAACCTTAACCTCCCTCCTCCTGGCCCTAACCTTAACCTTCACCCTGACCCTAACCTTAACCTCCCCCCTCCCGGCCCTAACCTTAACCTTGTCCCTAACCCGAACCAGGGTAGGAGACCCCACCCGACAAAGACTGGTTCTGACCCGAACCTGGGCAGAAACCTCAACCTGACGACGACGACTATCCCCCCTTACACTATCCCTGACTCTGACCCTTCCTCCATCACACACTTTCACTCCTCAGGTCATCAACTTCAACCCACTCCGACGCACCATGCTCACCATAGACGACGCTGAACCAGGCACCAAACCTCCTCAACAGCACCACGGACCTTCAACTCACCTGCACCAGTCAACAAACCTACAAACCAAGTCAGTAGGCCTGCACAAACCAAATCACAACTCTGAATCACTAACCCCAACCATAACCCAAACCTAACCCTAACCCTGACCCTACCCCTAAACCCTAACCCTAACCCTAACCCTCATCCTAATCCTAACCCTAACAACTCCTCCTAAAGCTAACTTAACCCAATCGCCTAACCCTAACCTTAATTTCGGATCCTATGCCTAAACCTAAACACTAATGCTAATCTTAAGTATTAAACCTAACCCTTAAACCAATTACTAACCCTAACCTCAACCATCAACCTGATCCTAACCCTAACCACCTTCTCCTCTCCTCTCTCACCCTCTCTTCTCCCTACCATTCCCCCACGAAAGTGGGTGAGCTTGGGGAGGCAGAGCGCACAGCCCGGTCCGGCACAAGGGGGAATGTGAGTCCGGACGGACTCCGCTCCCCCAAGCTCTGCCTCTTTCCTCCTCATTATTATATACACACACACAACACCTCCTCCTCTCTCCTCCCTACCATTCCCCCACGAAAGTGGGGGAGCTGGGGGAGGCAGAGCGCACAGCCCGGTCCGGCAACGGGGGATTGTGAGTCCGAACAGACTCCGCTCCCCCAAGCTCTGCCTCTTTCCTCCTCCTCATCATCATATATACACACACACACACACCTCCTCCTCTCTCCTCCCTACCATTCCCCCACGAAAGTGGGTGGGCTGGGGGAGGCAGAGCGCACAGCCCGGTCCGGCACAAGGGGGAATGTGAGTCCGAACAGACTCCGCTCCCCCAAGCTCTGCCTCTTTCCTCCTCCTCATCATACACACATCATCTCCTCCTCCTCTCTCCTCCCTACAGTCCCTCCATGAGAAATGATTGATGTTGAAGGCTAAGTCCTCAACAATTCATTGTGGATCATCACAATTTGCCTGTAGATTGAATCAGTTCAAAACACAACAACCAAAACACAGATTGTGAGACAATTGACATAAGGATAAGATGACACAGAGAGCTATGATGACGTGCGCCGGCCCGTGCCTTGCCTTTGACTCCCCATTTCAACCACCCAGTCGACGGACGAAGTGGGGGGAGTCATCGAGATAGTCCAACCCAACCTAACCCTAACCCTACCCTAACCCTAACCCTAACCCTAACCCTAAAAAAATTTTCCGATTATGTTATCTAACCATAATTTATGTTACCAACTGGATTGTTAGATTTAGTTTTTATTTCCTTATCTATTGTGCAATTTGTTATTTACACTGCTGCATGTTTCTGGTTTCCTATGTTTAGTTTTGGTCTGGGGTACGGTTGTCCCCAACGAGTCCCCTAGGGGTTTTGTGTGGTTTGATCTGGTCTCGGTGTACCCATTTGAAAGTCGGTTCTCTCTGGCCTTTACTTATCTTGATTTGATAAACTACAGGCGAGAGTTTGTCTGTGATTACGTAAGGACCAGACCAGCGGGGGAGGAACTTGCGGGCAAGCTTTCCCCCACTTTGTTTTGCATTCCCCGTTGGTTGAACGAAGATGTAGTACCACACCTTGTCCCCCACTTGGAGTTCGTCCTGTGACGCTTTTTTATCATAGTAGGCCTTGCGTCCTTCTGCACTTTTGTTTAGATGTTTTTGTGCAAAGGCGAAAGTGGCCTTAAGATGATCAGTGAGGTCAGTCATGTACTGATGGGTCGTGTAGGCTGTAGCAACACTAGCTTCTCCTGGTTGGTAGAGGAGATGCAGTGGCAGAGTCATTTGTCTCCCTGTCATCATTTCAAAGGGAGTGACTCCTGTTGCTTCATGTGGAGTTGCTCTGATGGCCATCAGTACTAAAGGTAGTTTGACATCCCAATCTCTGTGGTTGGATGTAACATATTTTTTTAGGATGTCTACCACAGTTCGGTTGGCTCGTTCTACCTGCCCTGAAGCTTGAGGATGGTGGCTGATGTGGAGGTTGGCTTTTACGCCAAGTGTCTGCCACAGTTGTTGCATTACTTCAGCGGTAAAGTGTGTTCCCCTATCTGAGTTTATGCGCGTGGGGAGGCCAAACCGTGAAAAGACATGGTTCATTAGTAAGATTGCGGTTGTTTGAGCTGTGTCATTGGGGGCTGGTAAGCATTCCAACCATTTGGTGAAGGCACACGTCACTGTTAGGAAGTATTTGTTGCCTTTGGTTGATTTGGTAAGAGGCCCCACCCAGTCAATTTGGAGGTCTGACCAGGGGAAGGAGATGCCTCTTCGTTGTAAGGGTGCTCTGTGTACTGTGTTTGTTGGTTGGAACTGGCAACAAACCAGGCAGCCTTTGATGTAGTCTGTCACATCTTTCCGCATCTGTGGCCAATAGGCTACCTGCTGAAGTGTGTTATTTGTCGCCTTTATTCCCCTGTGGCCTGCGCACGGCGAGTCATGGGCATACGTCAGCATTACCCCCCTGTGGTTCCGAGGCACTACAAATGCAGGAGAAGTGAGGGGGTCGGAAACATGAACCAGGAGGCCCTTGACCACCTGAAGAGAAGTGCGGGCATTGAAAAGGTGTTTCAAGTCGGGTACAGATTCAAAGTCTGCGTCGTGCAGAGCGTGGTTCGCTGGGTCTGTAAGATACAGAACCATTTTGTGTATGGTGGGATCAAGAGACTGCAAAGTGACAAGGTCAGAATCTGAGAAAGCAGGAGAGACTGACACAGGAGAGTGGTCAGATTGAGGCATAGCCGCTTGGGCACGAGTAACAGCACAGACATGCGGGGCGGGAGGGTGGGCACTTAATATTGGATCGGGCAGACATGTTGCCTCAAATGTCCAAGAAGTCCCTTCCAGGGCGCCCTGTTTGGCTAGCGTGTCCGCCAGATCATTAAGCGTCTTGTCTTGTCCGAGTATACGTGAGTGACCTCTGACTTTTTTCCAGTACAGTTGCATGTCCTGTGTGGTTACTATTTGGTCGCAGGCCATGAATAGTTCCTTGTGTTTGACAGGTTTCCTGTTGGAAGTGACGAAACCATTGTGGCGCCATCGAGTCATGTGGCAAGAGAAGCTAAGGCGTGCATAGTTGGAATCAGTGCAGATGACCAATGTTTTCAGGTTCTGTGTCACAGCCAGTTGCAGTGTGATCAAGATAGCCGCTATTTCCGCATATTGGGAGGACTGAGGACCCAATTGGAATTTTTGCGGCTCATGTGGTGTATCGTTTACCCACACCACGCCCACACCTGCTCGGACTTGTGTGTCATGGTGGAAAGAGCAGCCATCTACATATGCTGTGACCATATCTTTGCAGATGTTATGGTCAAAGTAGTGGTGGTGTGTGTCGTCCAGAGATGGTGGTTGAATGATTGGAGTGCTGGTGGCAGGAAGATCATCCGAGCATCGCCGACATGTTGCCAGTCCAGTGCCCAGGGGACTTTTACAGTTTTGGGCATAACGGACTTCCATGTCGAAACTCTGCAGTGCCATTAACCAAGATGCCACTCGAGCGTTAGTCACCACACCTTCTCTGATTCTCTGGCTGTTAAGGAAGGTTACTGGCTGGTGATGAGTTTCAACTATCACCTTCTGACCGCCAAGGTAGTTGGAGAAGTGTTTGACTGCCCATACGGTGGCCAGTAGTGCCTTTTCACAGTCAGTGTATTTGAGTTCAGGGGCTGACAGCGTTTTGCTGGCATAGGCCACGACTCGTTTGTCTTGGTTGTATACCTGGTAAAGACCAGCGCTCAAGGAATGATTGGAGAAACCCACCTGTAGGTGGAACTCTTTGTCGCAATCTGGGTAGGCCAGGCATGGGGCTGTGCACAACTTATCTTTCAGTGCTTGCATTGCTTTTTCCTGTGGTTCGTCCCAGACGAATGGTGCATCCTTTTTCAGCAAGTCTGTCAATGGTTTTGCCAAGTCTGCGTAATTCTCAATGAATTGTCGTGAGTAGTTGCACACTCCCAGGAAGCTACGAAGCTCAGACAGGTTACTAGGTGCCTTGATGGTAACGACGCCTTGAACGCGGTTAACTTGTGGTTTCACTCCTTGTGGTCCCACAAGGAGGCCCACATAGTTTACGTTCGTTCTACACCACTGACACTTTGACAGTGATATTTTAGCACCTGCGTCCGTGAGTTGGCCAAGGACATGATCGATTTCTTTTAGGTGCGCATCAAGTGTGGAACTCCGCATCAGTATATCATCGACGTAGATGAGAGTACCCCGGTCGTTCGCGTCCGGGCATGCCTTGTTCAAGAAGATATTGAATTCCGCGGGTGAATTAGCATAGCCGAACGGGCACCTGGTAAAGGTGTATTGTCGGTTGCTGAAAGTGAAAGCCAACTTATGTTGGTCTGAGGCTTGTACTGGGATTGTCCAGAACCCCGAAGCTATGTCAAGGGTGGAAAAGTATTTTGCATCTTTGACCTTTGGAAGTTCTTGTTCCAACTGGGTCATGGGCCACCGAGACAATGGGATCTGTTGGTTAAGTCTACGGTAGTCGATGGTTAGTCGCCATTTCCCGTTGGGTTTCATTACTGGCCAGACAGGAGCCGAGTAAGTGCTGTTGCATGGTCGTATGATTCCTTTGTCTAAAAGATCGTCTATGATTTCTTGTACGGGTTGGTACGATGCCAAAGGGATTTTATATTGCCGTACAAAAGTTGAGGGTGCACTTGGAGGTGTTGGAATGCGCACAGAGTGGATGGCAGTCAAACCACAATCAAGAGAATCTTTGGCGAAGGATGTACGGTATTTGTATAGAATGTCACGAAGTCTTTCGCGCTCTTCTTCATTTTCCAAGGCATCAGCGTGTACAAGTACTTGTTGTACTTGGGCTGCAAAGTCAGAGTTTGTATCGGCGTTTAGTTCGGGGGACACTTCCACAGGTTTTACCCCTACCTCAGGTTGGGATCTGAAAGAAGTGTCCTCTGGAAAGGCATCAACTGTCAAGACAGTAGCTGTTTGAAGGACCATTTGGTTGTTATCTGTCAAGTCAATGCGGCCAACTACCTCACTGTGGAGTGTCAGGGCCTGAAAGATAGCAATAGCTTTGGATGGTTTGGTGTATGCCACCTTTATGTCAGAATGGTCAGGTAACAGTGAAGGAATGTGACCTATCACTGGGATCCCTAGTTCAAAGTCATGGAATTTGGTGCTTATGAGCCATCCCAATGGGGTAGACTTGGGAATCAGTATTTCTTCTGCTGTACGGTTTTGTACCAGCAAGTAGTTTGACCTACAGCGCAGCTCCATCAAAGGAGTGGCCTCTAAGGAAAGTCCTAGTTCAAAGAACAATGGTGATGGTTGGAAAAACGCTTGGGAATGGTTCAGGCGCTGACCCGGTTGCATGCATATGCGTATTGCCACATTTTTGGTGGTGGCAGGTACCATCACGTGATGTTCATTGGTTATCTGGCAAGCTTCAGGGATGGTTTGACCAGATTTGAGGTTATCATTGTCTGGTAGAACGGGGTCATCCTGGGCCTCTGTGAGTGACCAGAGAACATTGTTTATAGTGTCCACCTGGACCCCAAGTCGGACCAGCATGTCACTACCGACATAGGTGGGATGTGGCAAGTTAGGGATGACCAGAAAGTAATGGGTCAGTACCTTTTTGTTCCACTGCACCTTCAGTGCACAGACACCTTCAGCACCCAATGTCTTCCGGGACCCAGCATCTACTGGAAAGCGAATGGTTTTCTTTGTAAGGTGTAGACCGGGTTTTGTTTGACATAGGGAGTCGTATTGGGCTTTGCTGATGGCAGATTTGTCAGCCCAGAGGGCCAACACCACATCATGGACACTAACGTCTTCAATTTCAATGCCACCTATGATTTGTGGGCAATACTCATCTGCCGTGGTGGGAGCGCTCAATGCACAGAGGAAAGTGTCTCGTTGGACAAGTGGAGATTGTTGGGCATCATGTTTGATGTCCTTGGATTCAAGGACATAACATTGTGCTCCAGTGTCTCCAGGAATGAAGATGGGCAGAGGCTGGCGAACCTGTGCCCAGATCTTTGAGTTTTTGAAATCAATCATGGGCTCCAAACGGTTGAGGAGGTCCTTGCCAATGAGCAGAGGTATGTCGTCAAGGGGTGACACATACACAGGGTGGACAAGGCTCATCGGCCCGATGGTAAATTTAACTACCGACATTGATGTCAATGTAGTAGTTGTATGTGCATATGGTTGCACATCTAAAGAACATTTCTGGAGCTTCAAGTCCTTGTTCGATTGCCACACCATGGTTTGCAGCTTTTGAAAGAGTGTTGATGACATCAACGTGATGTCTGCTGCTGTGTCGAGAAGAGCTTCATGCGCGAGGATATCTTCAAGTGTTATGGATAAGTAGAATTTCCGGGCTACCCCCTTTTCAGTGAGGTGACCTAGGAACTGCTGGAAAGGAGGTTTCACTTCGATGGTTGACAAGCCCTCTTTGAACGGCTCATCTTTGGAGTCCAATTGAACCACCAAGACCGCACTAGGAGGGTCTGTTCTGTCACCCCCCTGTGGTGGGTCCTCAGTAATGTTTCCCTGGACTCCTGAGTTTTGCTCAGTTTCATCGGGTCCCAAGTATAATTCCTCCTCAGTAACCTCAGGTTGACTGGGGGAATCATCCGGGATGGTAGTGGTGGGGGACACGGATGTTACTGAGAACAGATCTGCCTTCTTCTGTTTTTGTTTTTCTTTCTTCATTTCTCAAAGTAGCTGCTTAATGGCTTCTAAGTCTTCTTCACTTATAGAAGGTGTTTTGGACTTACCTGCCTCGCTGTCATTGTTCTGTCGAGGCCTGTTTCTTTCTTCTCTCCTTCGCGAATCGTTGTTATGGAAATTGTGGCGACCCTCGTCCCTGTCTACACGGTTTGATTGTCCTCCCCAAGAGTGACGTGGGGGCCCTGTCTGGTGAGAGTTTGAGGGGTATCGGTTGGGCTCAAATCTTCTGTGGTTCTGGTTCTTGCCAGTCCAAGATAAGGAGCCATGAACCCGATCGGTTCTTTGGGCTGAGGGGTGACTTTGTGTTGTTCTTGGCTGAGCAGCCTGAGATGAGTGGGTGGTCGAGCCGCGAGGCTGGCCACCTGAAGCTCCTTCAAGCTCCAAGGGTAATGACTTGGTGTCGAGACTCAATATGGTGTTTGGCTCTGCTGATCGGTTTTGACTTTGCTTTTGTCTAGCAAATCCTTTCAGGGCTAGTTCCCGCAACTGCCGACTGGTTAAGGTGCGGGGACATGCGGAGACCCCTAAGTGATGACTGGTGGTGGGGTGGAGGTTCTGAACGAAAAGAGTTTTGAAGTTCAAGTCCTCCTCCATCCCAGGTTCATTCTGGGAACCAAAGTAAGCTCGACGAAGTCGGTGGTAATATTGTTGGGGAGACTCCTGTCGTCCCTGTTTGATTAGCATCGCAGCGGTCAACCCAGCCTGCGATATGTAATCGGTAAATTCCTGTTCTAGGGCCTGACACAGTAGATCGTAGTCATTTCTAATGTAGTCAGGTTGGCGTTCAATGAAGCTGCTGACCTCACGACTTGAGGTCACTTTGATTAAGTAGGTTTTGTCGTCTACTGAAGCGTTTGGAAACTTTCTCAAGTAGAAGTCGATGTCTTTCAAGTAGGTGTATGTGTTGTGAGAACCGGCAAGACCTGGTTCAAAGCGAGATATGTTGCGAGCAATCTTGTCTAGATCCCGATCGGTGGGGCCTTGAGGCAGGAAGCTGCCTGAGGGTAAGTAGGATCGAAGAGCAGATGCTGTTTTGGCTTGGTCAAGCTGTACCTTACTGTCTCGGAAGCGTTGAGCAGGTTCTGGTGTAGGCAAAAGAGAGGCGGATGAAAACGGCCTCCTTCGAACATCACGAGGAGATGAGGTGTCTCTCCTGTCTTCAGCGACCTCATCATCAAAGCGTGTTTGTTTACCTTGGGTTATCTCCAGGGAATATCTCAATTCCCTCTCGACATCAGCTAGTTCTTCTTCTTTGATTTTGTGCAATTGATGTAAACTTGTGAGTTTATCTTTATTATCTTCTAGTTGTTTTTCTAGATCTCCTATCTGCTTTTGGTCAATATCTTTGTGTTTAGCATAGACTTTAACTTGAGCTTTTAGGTCTTTATTTTCATCCACTGCTCTGTTGAGTAGGTCTTTAGCTTCAGTAAAGCCCTTTTTTTTTTTTTTTTTTTTTTAAAGTTCTTTTAAAAGACAGGTAAGGGTGAGAAGTGAAAATACCTCTACATGTTTCGACCACTACCGGTGGTCTTCCTCAGGAGGCACGTCACAGGATGGGAAGTGACGTGTCATATAGGCTGCTGGCTCTTTCTTTGGTGTTTTCCAGACAGTAGGGGGAAATTACGCCCCCTACTGTCTGAGGCCTTCTCCAGGACTGCACCAGATGAAATACTCATATCACACGACGTTGTATCACTATTCACAAAAACCCCAGTTGAAGCCACCCTCCACATAGTACACAACAGACTCAATAACGACAGAACACTCCGGAAAAGAACAAAACTCACAGTCGACGACATCATGTCTCTCCTCAGGTTCGTTACCACATCCACTTATTTTCAATACCAGAACACCATCTACAAACAGTCACATGGATTTGCAATGGGGGACCCACTTTCACCAATAATGAGCGGATTTTTTATGGAACATTTGGAACAAACAGCAATCAACACAGCACCATCAGACTGCAATATCACATTTTGGAAAAGATACGTCGACGATATTCTGGAAAAAATCAAAACTGGCCACACCCAACAGCTCACAGATCACCTTAACACCATGGACTCTACAGGAAACATCAAATTCACATACGAAGAGGAAACAAACAACGAAATAGCTTTTTTGGACTTGAAAATACACCATAACAAGAACGGCAGCATAAAACTCAAAATACACAGGAAACCCACCCACACAGATCAATACTTACTCTGGACTTCGGAACACCCCCAGAACACAAACTTTCAGTCGTCAGAACACTGTACAACCGGACCACACTCATCACAGACGCACAGGACAGACAAGAGGAGGAGGCACACATACACAAAACACTCACACACTGTCAGTATCCAAAATGGGCAATAGAAAAAGGCAAAAAACAGGCACTCAGTAAAGAAAAGCATACACGTAAGAAGAAGGACGCACACAATACCCCAACCACAGTCACACTGCCATATATTCGGGGAGTCACTGAACGCATTCAAAGAGCCATGAAAAAACACAACATCAATACACCGATCAAACCACACACAAAACTCCGACAGTTACTAGTCAGACCAAAGGACAAGATAAAACCAGAACACAAATGCAACGTAATATATGAAATTCCATGCTTATCATGCAACAATACATACATCGGGGAGACAGGGAGATCATTCGGAACACGGAAAAACGAACATCAGAAGGAGTGCGAGAAGGAGACAGCCAACAGACAAACAAGAGCAATAAAAGAACAAGCACTACAGGAAAATCTGAAATCTGCCATATCCGACCACTGCAAAAGACAAAACCACATCATGGACTGGAATAATGCCAGGGTCATCCGTGCTGAAAGTAATAAGTACCAACGCTGGATCAGAGAGGCCATCGAGATCCGCAAGCGAGGTCCAAGGAGTATGAACCGTGACGAGGGGGCGTATACTTTGCCACACACGTGGGACGCAGTCCTGGAGAAGGCCTCAGACAGTAGGGGGCGTAATTTCCCCCTACTGTCTGGAAAACACCAAAGAAAGAGCCAGCAGCCTATATGACACGTCACTTCCCATCCTGTGACGTGCCTCCTGAGGAAGACCACCGGTAGTGGTCGAAACATGTAGAGGTATTTTCACTTCTCACCCTTACCTGTCTTTTAAAAGAACTTTAAAAAAATTACTTCGTGAATTGAAGACAGTATGAACCTCTACCAAAAAAAAAAAAAAAACTGTAAAGCCCTTATTGGATTCCCTTAATTCTGCTTCGGTAGTTATCAACTCTTTTCGTTGTTCAGAGATAATTTGTTCTAACCTGTCAATTTCTCCTTCCAGGTGATGTGATTTTTCATCGTCAGGCTCTGGGTCCCTGACCTTGGGCTGAGCATTCAGTTGGGCTTCCAGATTGTCAAGACGTGTCTGAGATTCGATTAACAGTTGTTGATCTTGATCATGTTGTTGTTGAGCTGCTCGAACTTCTTTTCTTAAAAGGTCAACTTCTTGTGAGCGAGATTTTAGTGTACTGGTTGTCTGTTCTAAAAGTTTGTATGAATGTTTAAGCTGTGCAGACATTACTGCAGCCATGCTTCCTAACATTTTAGCTAGGGGTTTGTCTTTAAGTGGTTTTGCGAGGGCATCATCGATGAGCCCTGCCATGATTGTTTCAAGGTCAGAAGGATCTGCTTGGTGAACACGGTTTGCAAAGCCAGGTATCAGGTCTTCAGTCATGTCCACTAACGCAACTTCTAGGTTTTCAAGGGTGTCACTGTGGCTGGATATTTCAAGAGCCATCTTTGACGACGATGGTTAAGAAAATTGACAACAACAAACACTTTTAGGCACAAGGTAGGTCTGTTTGAGCGACGAGCTTGATGGCTTATTCTTTGGGAAAGATCAATAAAAGAAAACCGCAACAACAGGAAGTGTAGTAGATTTGCATGCAATTCAGTGGTTTTGAACTATTTTCAAGTGATTCTGTGCACTGCTGTGGTTTGTGCGTGTTTAGTGTTTGATTATTTGTTTAAGTGTTGCGAGCAAACACTCTTAGTGTAATTATTTGATTTGGTTATTCTTTGTTGATGAAGAGAAAGTTAAACCTTGAGATTTGTTAAAGAGGAGATAGGCTGGTAAATGTAGTGTAAAATCAAATGAAAATCAAATTATAAAACCTTGCAGTGTACGTTAAATATTCCCTTTAAAAGATGTTCAACTAATTGGTTGATACAGTTAAAGTAAGATAACTCAAACTGACTTGTGTTACAGTGATGAGTTATTATCATATTAGGTTCTGAATTCAGGAGCTGAGTCTGAAATTTCAAAGAGTGAGTGTGATTTTATTGTTCAAACATGGATTAATGTGAGTGGAATTGATTGTAAATGATTAGTGACAGTGGTTTATCGCAACAGGTCATTTACATTTACAAAATCACCATGCTTTACTTTATCATGAGTGTGTTAGTCATTTCCTGTGACATGCATCAGTTGCTGTAAGAGGAATTTCAAATTATTTCAACATCAAGCTCAATAGCTCAAAGCAACCACCAGATGGAGCCAAACTTGTTTCTACTCTAAGTGTCGTAGGAGGGTTTGGGCATATGACGTCGGCACGTCAAGCGTAAGCACCGCCCCCTGATAGACCCGCAGGTCTGAAGTTGGATCGCTTCACACTCTCTGGGGACACAGAGGTGATTACTGCAGCGCTGCTAACTTAGTTAGCTTGGGATTTCTCAGACAACGGCAAGGCGCGGCGGCCTTAGCAAAGGACTACACAGAACGTCTGTGTGAATTTAACAAGTATAAAGCACTGCAGGCTTACAACTGGTCAACAAGCATTTAAATCGCTTTACTCTTCACCGGACAGCAGGGACTTCCCACTTCCAATAGAAACGTGTGTTGAACTAAGTACACACAAGCACAAGATACCTCGACTGTTGTAACAGTTGTCAACTTATTAGGTAGCTAATCTAACAGTTAACACCGAGGGTCTGAATATGCTAAAGCTTTGTGGAACTTCGCAGCAAAACCCAACAATATTCAGGACGAGATCTCTGCTCTGGCCCTGCGCAGCAGCAGGGACTCGTCAGACAGGCCTTTTACAGAAAGCGCACGGCGGCGCGATGTAAACAAATAACTGGTACCAAGAAAAAGATATGAACCTCCGGGGATACCCGCTGTACGGTTCACACAATTAAAAGCTCAGTTACAGTTCTGGGGGCTCGCAGCAACTGTAATCAATTGCATAGTGTATATCAACATTTCTGGCTCAGCGCAGCGAAGTTTGACACTGTTTTAGGTTCTGTTAGGCGTACGGCGACGCCTTGAAGTTTACGTAGCACGGAGCTAACTGTACCGCAGCTTCACTATAGTGCTATTCTGCCGTCACACGGCTGGAAGATTTATTTACAGTAACGTTGCAGTTAATCGCAGACGTATTGTAACAACGTGCGTCCACGAAGTTATAAGGTCTGGGTCATAACTAAGTCTTAAGGCTCAGATTGAAATTTATGCGCAAAGTTTACGTTTAGAAAAAGAAATGTCAGTGCTCACACACATCAAAACAAGCTGAATCGATGGACAGGAAGCTCCTGCTTGCTTTAGCTCACTGGATTTATTTAGCAGAAATTGTATTTCTTTGTGGGGAACATTGGTTTAAAATCGCGTCGCACGGCCGCACCAATATATGTAGCGTAACTACACTTTACCATTAAAATTTGCACTCGTTAATAAAGGGGCACCATCTCAGATTACTGAGAAAATTATCATTCGAGATTAAGTCTCAAAGAAACTTTAATTGAATGAAGTAGAACAGTCTCTTAGCTGAAAGTCGTGAATTCTGATTAAATTGACCTCAGTTCCCACACAAAGAAAAACACAGAATCAGGAATTGGTCTAAATGAATATATTTATTAACTAATCTACTAATATACATACATGAGCTATAGCAGTTGAGTCAGAGTGTGTGTATGGTGGATGTGTAATGTCAGATTATCAAACAGAATGACGAGGATGATGGTGAAAGAAGGGTAATTAGCCAACGATCTAAAGTTCTGATTTAGATTAACGAATGATACGCTAAAATTAAACCTGTTATCAAGTTATTGCAGCATCAACCCAATCAGGAGCAGATAGAGAGGTGGGCTTTGCCTACTTTTGAACAGAGCGGTCTGGTCGGAGCCTCCGTGAGCTGGAACGTATGGAGCCGTTGAGTGACGAGCCTCTGTGGATGCTTTCCGGAGCGTCGTCTCGGTTGCTAGGCAACGTTCTGCCGTTGGAGCCCTCACAGCCGTGTAGTAGATTCTGCCAGCAGAATCCTGACGTTGACACGCAGATGGTGGTCGGTGGTGGTAGGCAGCCGGGCGCGGAGTGCGCTGTCGTCCGGGTTGATGGAGAATAACTTGATTATTAACTGTGGCTCTGTTAGACTTGACGGCGTTTGGTGTTAGCCGCAAAATCTCTAAAAAAAATTAAAAACTGTTCTGTTAGAACAGTTTTCGGCTTGAGGAAGAAGCGGTAGTGAAGCAGCTCGGACTTAGATGAGCGTGAGCACAATCTAAATAAAAAGATCAAAAAGATTAACAAAGAGCCACAACAATAAGACGCGCAAAAATTTGACTTAACAACTAGACGAAGACAAAAAAGTAAAAAGCGCGGAATATCTGAAAATGGTCAGAGAAAATAGCAAGGAAGTTTTGTAAAGAAAAAGAGCCCAGGACAAAGCAGTCTTCCACTTTTATCCTCAGCCCTCTGGTGGGTGTTTATTTTGGGCGTGGATAGCAGTTTCCCGCTAATACTTTCTGCTTCTTTGTCTAAGACAGGAGAAGGCTGCCCTTTAGAATGAAATACAAGAATTATGTTATATGCGCAAAACGATCTATCCATCTCTCACCATGACCCATCGATATCAAGCAAAAGATTGGTAACAACATATACATCATAAGACGATCGATTATACCAGAAAGGGAATGAACATAAAAACCATTATATGTTAATATGCAATTATATATATATATATATATCACGTTCATCTTATCACTGGTGAATATAACACATTGGATGAAGTGTAGTAGCAAAATATGTCAGATTTCCCCCCACTATCACTTTTAATTCATGACAACATATTACTACAATTGGTTGCTTTAATGTCGGCACTCCCGTGCATCTGACGTCGCTAGATGGCACTGTGGGTCCATCTTAGAACTGTGAATATTTCTGCAAATCCTTATCTTCGTTCTCATATTACTTAGAAATGCGATTTTTGGACAGTTGATATGGGACATCATGTTGAGGCTGATGCAGGTACAAACACATGAAACAAATAAACAGAACAATAGTTATTTTTAGTCCATGTCTGTGTGAATACAATGAAGAAGAAACACAGTTCCAGGTGTTACCTCACAATTTATGGCCTTTCCTAATCAGTTAGGAGTGGAAGAGTTTTAAATGAGTCCATGAGGGAGATGCAGGAAAAACATTCACCAGCTCAGCGTGATATGCAGCTCCCCTTTGAAGTGGGGGTTCAGAGTGTCAATGTTCCCCGGGTTATCTCATCTCACATCAGATGACGTGAGATTCGTGTTAGGAGAACAAAGAAGTGTAAATAGCGCCATTTGCTCCAGTGAGAGACAAATGGTGATCCTTCCTGGGAACGGTTAGGTTAACAAGCCTGGATAGTGTTCAAGGTGGCAGTTTAATGGTCAGAGTAGACGCAAAGTCTACTCAAATGTTTTTCTTTTACCTCTCACGTAGCATTCCAGAGAGAGAGGGAGAAGTCTATGTCCGCTACACCACGTTTTCAAATTTTTTGCAAAGGCCTTATAAGTGGTTAGTTGTTTGATCTCCTCAGGTATTGAGTTCCACTCACTGGCACCTCTCACTGACCAGGCCGACTGACTGAAAGTGCTCCTGCGCAGAGGGATAATGCAGTCACCTCTGACAGAGCCTCGAGTGACGCGTTCAGAACTGTTCCTTTGGCTGATGAATTCAGCCAAGGGAGCTGGCGCCAAATCATGCAATACTTTGTACATGAGCGTTAAATCTGCGAATTTGTGAAGACCATCCCAATTTAAAAAGTGGTATTTTTTTAATATTACACAATGATGATAGTGCCTTGGTTTTTTATCCATAACTTTAATAGCTTGTTTATACAAAACTTCCAATGGTTTTTTTGCACTTTGACTGGCCTGAGACCAACTAGTAATGCAATAGCTGAAGTGGCTGAAAATCATAGAATGCAAAAAGATTTTAGCAGCCTCAGTTGACATTTCATTCCGAATTGATTGAAAATTTGCAAGGTTTAGCTTAATTTTTTTGCAGAATTTGTCAATGTGGCCTTTAAAGGAGAGCTGTGAATCAATTACTAACCCAAGATATTTGTACTGACTTACAATCTTTAATTTTTCTCCAGCCACGTATATGTCAGGGTCATGAGAAACTCTATTGGATTTACTAGAGTACATGCCAACTGTTTTAGAAACATTTAGCTGCAAACAGCACTCCTGCAACCAGTTTGTGACACGGGACATCGCTTCAGTGAGTTTAGCAGCAACACTATTTTTTGAGCAACCATGAACAAATAAGACTGTGTCGTCTGCATACATCAAGCACTCAGTCTCAGAGCAGACAGTGGGCAGGTCATTAATATATAGGCTAAATAAAAGTGGGCCCAATATTGATCCCTGCGGGACTCCAGTGCTTAGCCCACGAGACTCAGACCTGCAGTTGTAAATAGATACAGATTGTGTTCGATCATGCAGATATGATCCAATCCAGCTCACGGCGTCAAGAGAAAAGTTAAATTGTGAAAGCTTGCTAAAAAGAACTGAGTGATTTACTGTATCGAAAGCTTTCCTGAGATCCAAAAATACCGCTCCTACAGCGCCACCCTTGTCTAGAGAAGATCTTATTTTCTCAATAAAGAAGCATGTTGCCGATTGAGTTGAATGTTTGGATCTGAACCCAAACTGCATGGGATTGAGAGAGGGGGAGCTACTATTTAGGTGATGGACAATCTGCTCTGCTACCCATTTTTCTGCAATTTTAGAAACAGTTGGAAGAATACTTATTGGTCGATAGTTATTCACGGAAGTTGGGTCACCAGATTTGAAAACTGGGGTAACAACAGCAGATTTCCAGGCCTTTGGGAAGTAACTAGATGAGATTGAGAGATTGATAATTGAAGCAATGGGAGAAGCGAGAGATGAACCTAAATCTTTAAGCATGTGTGTCCATTCCAAAAACATCCTTGGCCTTAGATGGTTTTAGCGATTTGATTAAATTTACAACTTTGGTCTCAGTAATGTTTGTTATGGCAAAGGACTGTGTTGTAGACAATCCAACATATTCTTTCTTT
>JAMOIN010001515.1:0-27459 GCA_024666655.1 Dascyllus trimaculatus
AAAACGTTATACCGCGGAATGATGTCAAAAATGTCACAAAAACGTCATACCGCGGGATGATGTCAAAAATGTCACAAAAACGTCATACCGCGGGATCATGTCAAAAATGTCATAAAAAGATCAAAAATGTCACAAAAACGTCATATCGCGGTATGAGGTCAAAAACGTCACAAAAACATCATACCATGGGGTCAAAAACGTCACAAAAGTCACAAAAACGTCATACCGCGGTATGAGGTCAAAAATGTCACAAAAACGTCATACCGCGGGATGATATCAAAAATGTCACAAAAACGTCATACCGCGGGATGAGGTCAAAAATGTCACAAAAACGTCATTCCTCGGAATCATGTAAAAAATGTGACAAAAATGTCACAAAAACGTCATTCCGCGGGATGAGGTCTAAAATTTCGGAAATACGTCATTCCGTGGTATGAGGTCAAAAGTGTCACAAAAGGTCAAAAATGTCACAAAAACGTCATACCGCGGAATGATGTCAAAAATGTCACAAGAACGTCATACCGCGGGATGATGTCAAAAATGTCACAAAAAGATCAAAAATGTCTCAAAAACGTCATACCGCGGTATGAGGTCAAAAATGTCACAAAAACGTCATACCGCAGGATGAGGTCAAAAATGTCACAAAAACGTCATACCGCGGAATCATGTCAAAAATGTCACAAAAACGTCATACCGCGAGATGAGGTCAAAAATGTCACAAAAACGTCATATGAGGTCAAAAATGTCATAAATACGTGATACCACGGTATGAGGTCAAAAATCTCAGAAAAAGGTCACACCGCGGGATGAGGTCAAAAATTTCACAAAAACATTATACCGCGGTATGAGGTCAAAAATGTCACAAAAAGGTTAAAAATTTCACAAAGGCGTTATACCGCGGTATGAGGTCAAAGATGTCACACAAACGTCAAGCCGCAGGATGAAGTAAAAAATGTCACAAAAACGTGATGACGCGGAATGAGGTCAAAAATGTAACAAAAAGGTCAAAAATGTCTCAAAAACGTCACACCACGGTATGAGGTCAAAAATGTCACAAAAACGTCATACCGCGGGATGATGTCAAAAATGTGACAAAAACGTCATACCGCGGGATGAGGTGAAAAATGTCACAAAAACGTCATACCGTGGGATCAGGTCAAAAATGTCACAAAAACGTCATACCGCGGAATGATGTCAAAAATGTCACAAAAAGGTAAAAAATGTCTCAAAAACGTCATGCCGCGGAATGATGTCAAAAATGTCACAAAGATGTCATACCTCGGTATGAGTTCAAAAAGGTCACATATATGTCAAAAATGTCACAAAAATGTCATACAGCCTGATGAGGTCACAAATGTCACAAAAATTTCATACCGCGGGATGGGGTCGAAAATGTCACAAATATTTCATACCGTGGTATGAGGTCAAAAATGTCACAAAAAGGTCAAAAATGTCACAAAAACGTCATACCGCGGAATCATGTCAAAAATGTCACAAAAAGGTAAGAAGTCACAAAAACGTCATACCGCGGGATCATGTCAAAAATGTCATAACAATGTCAAAAATGTCTCAAAAATTGAGGTCAGAAATCTCAGAAAAAAGTCATACCGCAGGATGAGGTCAGAAATTTCACAAAAACGTTATACCGCGGTATGAGGTCAAAAATGTCACAAAAACGTCATAAAGCAGAATCATGTCAAAAATGTCACAATAAGGTCAAAAATGTCACAAAAACGTCATACCGCGGTATGAGGTCAAAAATGTCACAAAAACGTCATACCGCGGAATCATGTCAAAAACGTCACAAAAAGGTCAAAAATGTCACAAAAAGGTCAAAAATGTCACATAAAAGTCATACCGTGGTATGGAGTCAAAAATGTCACAAAAACGTCATACCGCGGCATGAGGTCAAAAATGTCACAAAAAGGTCGAAGATGTCACAAAAACGTCATACCGTCGTATGAGGTCAAAAATGTCACAAAGAGGTCAAAAATTTCATAAAACCGTTATTCCGCGGTATGAGGTCAAAAATGTCACAAAAAGGTAAAAAATGTCACAAAAACGTCATACCGCTGTAGTAGGTCAAAAATGTCACAAAAACGTTATACCGCGGGATTAAGTCAAAAATGTCACAAAAACGTAATAACGCAGTATGAGGTCTAAAATTTCAGAAAAATTTCAAAAATGTCACAAAAACGTCATACCACGGTATGAGGTCAAAAATGTCACAAAAACGTCATACCGCGGAATCATGTCAAAAATGTCACAAAAAGGTTAAAAATGTCACAAAAACGTCATACCGCGGAATCATGTCAAAAAAGTCACAAAAAGGTCAAAAATGTCATAAAAACGTCATACCGCGGTATGAGGTCAAAAATGTCACAAAAACGTCATAGCGGAATCATGTCAAAAACGTCACAAAAAGGTCAAAAATGTCAGAAAAAGGTCAAAAATGTCACATAAAAGTCAGACCGCGGTATGAGGTCAAAAATGTCACAAAAACGTCATACCGCGTGATGAGTTCAAAAACGTCACAAAAAGGTCAAAAATTTCACAAAAACGCCATGCCATGGTATGAGTTCAAAAATGTCACAAAAATGTCATACCGTGGTATGAGGTCAAAAATGTCACAAAAACGTCAAAGATTTCACAAAAACGTCATACCTTGGTATTAGGTCAAAAATGTCACAAAAAGGTCGAAGATGTCACAAAAACGTCATACCGTCGTATGAGGTCAAAAATGTCACAAAGAGGTCAAAAATGTCATAAAACCGTTATACCGCGGTATGAGGTCAAAAATGTCACAAAAAGGTGAAAAATGTCACAAAAACGTCATACCGCGGTAGTAGGTCAAAAATGTCACAAAAACGTCATACCGCGGGATGATGTCAAAAATGTCATAAAAATTTCATTCCGCGGTATGAGGTCAACAATGTCAGAAAAAGGTCAAAAATGTCACAAAAACTTTATACCGCGGTATTAGGTCAAAAATGTCACAAAAACGTTATACCGCGGGATAAAGTAAAAAATGTCACAAAAACGTAATACCACAGTATGAGGTCAAAAATGTCACAAAAACGTCATACCGCGGGATGATGTCAAAAATGTGACAAAAACGTCATATCGCGGGATGAGGTGAAAAATGTCACAAAAACGTCATACCGTGGGATCAGGTCAAAAATGTGACAAAAACGTCATACCGCGGAATGATGTCAAAAATTTCACAAAAAGGTCAAAAATGTCTCAAAAACGTCATGCCGCGGAATGATGTCAAAAATGTCACAAAAATGTCATACCTCGGTATGAGTTCAAAAAGGTCACATATATGTCAAAAATGTCACAAAAATGTCATACAGCCTGATGAGGTCACAAATGTCACAAAAATTTCATACCGCGGGATGGGGTCGAAAATGTCACAAATATTTCATACCGTGGTATGAGGTCAAAAATGTCACAAAATTGTCAAATGTCACAAAAACGTCATACCGTCGTATGAGGTCAAAAATGTCACAAAAAGGTCAAAAATGTCACAAAAACGTCATACCGCGGAATCATGTCAAAAATGTCACAAAAAGGTAAAAAGTCACAAAAACGTCATACGCGGGATCATGTCAAAAATGTCATAACAATGTCAAAAATGTCTCAAAAATTGAGGTCAGAAATCTCAGAAAAACGTCATACCGCAGGATGAGGTCAGAAATTTCACAAAAACGTTATACCGCGGTATGAGGTCAAAAATGTCACAAAAACGTCATAAAGCAGAATCATGTCAAAAATGTCACAAAAAGGTCAAAAATGTCACAAAAACGTCATTCCGCGGAATCATGTCAAAAACGTCACAAAAAGGTAAAAAATGTCACAAAAAGGTCAAAAATGTCACATAAAAGTCATACCGCGGTGTGAGGTCAAAAATGTCACAAAAACGTCATGCCATGGTATGAGTTCAAAAATGTCACAAAAACGTCATACCGCGGCATGAGGTCAAAAATGTCACAAAAAGGTCGAAGATGTCACAAAAACGTCATACCGCCGTATGAGGTCAAAAATGTCACAAAGAGGTCAAAAATTTCATAAAACCGTTATACCGCGGTATGAGGTCAAAAATGTCACAAAAAGGTAAAAAATGTCACAAAAACGTCATACCGCGGTAGTAGGTCAAAAATGTCACAAAAACGTTATACCGCGGGATTAAGTCAAAAATGTCACAAAAACGCAATAACGCAGTATGAGGTCTAAAATGTCAGAAAAATTTCAAAAATGTCACAAAAACGTCATACCACGGTATGAGGTCAAAAATGTCACAAAAACGTCATACCGCGGAATCATGTCAAAAATGTCACAAAAAGGTTTAAAATGTCACAAAAACGTCATACCGCAGGATCATGTCAAAAATGTCATAAAAATGTCAAAAATGTCTCAAAAATTGAGGTCAAAAATCTCAGAAGAAAGTCATACCGCAGGATGAGGTCAGAAATTTCACAAAAACTTTTTACCGCGGTATGAGGTCAAAAATGTCACAAAAACGTCATACCGCAGAATCATGTCAAAAATGTCACAAAAAGGTCAAAAATGTCACAAAAACGTCATACCGCGGTATGAGGTCAAAAATGTCACAAAAACGTCATAGCGGAATCATGTCAAAAACGTCACAAAAAGGTCAAAAATGTCACAAAAAGGTCAAAAATGTCACATAAAAGTCAGACCGCGGTATGAGGTCAAAAATGTCACAAAACGTCATACCGCTGATGAGTTCAAAACGTCACAAAAAGGTCAAAAATTTCAAAAACGTCATGCCATGGTATGAGTTCAAAATGTCACAAAAATGTCATACCGTGGTGCGGAAGTCAAAATGTCACAAAAACGCCAAAGATTTCACAAAAACGTCATACCTTGGTATTAGGTCAAAAATGTCACAAAAAGGTCAAAGATGTCACAAAAACGTCATACCGTCGTATGAGGTCAAAAATGTCACAAAGAGGTCAAAAATGTCATAAAACCGTTATACCGCGGTGTCCTGCCCTCGCACTTTGCTAGGCAGGTAGATAACCATCACCTCAAGAAACCACACCGTTGTTCCTTTTTGTCGGGTATTTATTTGATGGATGAATTGGCATGGATTCTGATGAATGAGTGAATGGTAAAACTGTAAACAAGAAACACAGAATGCTGTGTATGAGCTGACATGTAAATAATAACGTTTTTATAATTAATCACAATGTCTCCTTACACAGTAGAGCACATCTGAAAAGGCTAACAGGCTAACGCTAGCGCGAGCTAACGGCTAATTAACGTCTATGCTAACGCCTGATAAAACACATATTTTGGGCAAATTACTGATATGAAACATCAGAAAACAACTCGTGGTAGTTAGTACTAAACATACACTTGTAAAACATATAATTTCTTGTAACTTACAGGCTGTGCTGGCTTAGGACACAGCATAGCAGGTACAGAAGAAGCTTAACCGTTAATTTTCCTCTCGTTAGACAGGAAGTGGCAGGCAGCATAACTTCCGGTGTCATACCAAAAATAAAACGTACAATGTAAAACTATTACAACAAACAAATAAGCCTGTGAGAACCAATTTAACACCAAAATATATAAGTGGCTCTTGTGGAGCCAGAACACTCCCCGCCTGACATCGGTAAGATGTCAAAAACTAAACCGGTTGCACAGCATCTGATACGAGGAGAACAACATCTGTAACCGGTCTGAAGTAAACTTTAGCATTACCATCTTTTACTACCTTGACTTCTACTTTTCTAACAAGTCCGTCTCTGCTAGAATGAACCTTTGCAATCACTCCCATTGGCCATTGGTTTCTCTTCACAACAGAATCCTTCAGGAGGACCACATCCCCCTGCTGCAGGTTGGGTCTGGTAGAATGCCACTTGTGACGGTATTGAAGAGTTGACAGGTATTCCTTCCGCCAACGATGCCAGAAGGAGTTGGCCAGACTTTGGACTCTTCTCCACTGCTGTCTGTAGAGGTCCTTCTCCTCAAAGTCACAGTGGGGTGCAGGACCTGCTCCAATCTTCTGTGTGAGGAGCGTAGCTGGAGTGAGGATGAATGGGAAGTCCGGATCGCTCGACACTGGAACCAGTGGTCGTGCGTTAATGATGGCGGCTACCTCTGCCAAGAAGGTGGTTAGGACGTCGTGCGTGAGGTGCCTGGAACCAAGTTCAGCTAGCTGGGAGTCTAGGATCTTACGTGCCACCCCTATCATCCGCTCCCAACTACCCCCCATGTGTGACGAGTGCGGAGGATTAAAAACCCAAGTGCATCCACTATCGCTTAGGAATGACTTAACCTTTGGATCACCAGGAATCTTGTTGTCAAACCCTAGCTCTCTAGAAGCACCTGTGAAATTAGTCCCACAGTCCGATCTCAACTGTTTTGCGGGTCCTCTGACTGAGAAGAACCTGCGGAGTGCATTGATAAAGCTAGATGTGTCCATAGCCTCTATGACCTCTAGGTGAACTGCCCTTGTGCTCATGCAGGTGAACATCACTGCCCATCGTTTGCTGCTAGCAAGCCCACCCCGAGTGCGACGAGAAGTAACTGACCATGGTCCAAACACGTCAGTGCCTACATAAGAGAATGGTGGCTCAATACTAAGGCGCTCTGGAGGAAGGTCTGCCATTTTCTGAGACTGTGTTACACCCCTTAGCTTGCGACAAACTACACACGAGTAAATGAGGCTGCTGATCTGGCGTTTAGCTCCTAAAACCCAGTAACCCGCTGACCTTAAAGCACCCTCTGTAAGGTGACGCCCTTGGTGCCTAATCTTTTCGTGGTAATGGCGGATTAACAGGTTAGTTACATGGTGTTTGCGCGGCATTATCAAAGGGTGACTCTCTGCAGTTTCAAGGTTAGAGTGGTGGAGGCGTCCACCAACCCTGAGGAGGCCTGACTTGTCGAGGTAAGGAGAAAGCTTCGTGAGGGGGCCAGTTTTTGAAATGTCATTTCTTGTCTCAATCTGTTTGAGCTCCTCTGAGAAGCTTTCTTGTTGGACTGCCTTTATAATAGTCTCTGTTGCTTTCTCGAAGTCTGAGGTAGTGAGCTCATGACACATATGCCATCCCTCACACTGTCCATCTGATTGCTTTCGCTTAAAGGTGCACGCAATGTGTGTCAAACGGGCAACAGCTCTGGTAAGGGACTGCAAACTGGAGAAAGACTCTAAATTTGCAGCCTTTAAACTGGGGTGTGATGTTTGGACAGTGGCAGTAAGCAATGGACGAACCTCAATGTCAGCGTCAGGATTTTGAAGACGGAACATATCATGTGAAGTGCTCTCTGTGGGCTTCAAGAGAAATTCTGGCCCCTTCAACCATGTGCTGGACAGCAGTTTGTCAGCAGGTAGAGATCTGGACCCGTGATCGGCTGGGTTGCGCTCCGAGGCGACATAGCTCCACTGAGTTGGTTTTGTCGCTCGTCGGATGCGATGCACACGGTTGCTTACAAAAACGTGAAATCTCCTTGACTCATTGTAAATATAGCCAAGAACGACTCTGCTGTCCGAAAAGAAACGTATGTTACTGATCTGAATGTCCATTTCATCTCTGATCAGCTCTCCAACTTCCACCGCTAACACCGCTGCACACAGCTCAAGCCTGGGGATGGTAAGACTGGGCTTAGGGGCGAGTTTGGCCTTTCCAAATATGAATCCAAACTCTGTCTCACCATCTTTGTTTGATGCCTTTAAGTAAGCCACAGCCGCGATTGCTTGGATTGATGCATCACAAAAGATACAGATTTCCTTGTGCACTGCATTTGCAAGAGAGAAGGAGCAGTATTGTCTTGGGATGTGAATTTGCTCAAGTTGCTTGAGAGCATTTCTCCATTCTGACCATTCTTTGAACATGCCTTCTGGAAGAGTCTCATCCCACCCACAAGTCTCTTTGGTTAGTTCCCGTAACAGTGCCCTCCCCTGGATGCTTACTGGCACTGCAAACCCCATCGGGTCAAAAAGACTGTTGATTGTGGACAGAACACCTCTTTTTGTGTAAGGCTTTTCGGTTTGGGAGACTCTGAATGTGAAAGTGTCCTTTTCAATGTCCCAGCTTACTCCTAAACTCCTCTGCATCGGAGGGAACTCAGTGTTAAAATCTATGTCCTTGAGCTCACTCGCTAAGTCTTCAGTGGGAAATGCTTTCATAACGTTCGGGCTGTTCGAGGCTATTTTATGGAGCCTCAAGTTGGACACAGCAAGCAGCTCCTGTGTCTCTTTGAGGAGCTCAACCGCCTGGGACTCCGTGGGAACGGATTTTAATCCGTCGTCAACGTAGAAATGTCTTTGAACAAACTGCTTGGCTTCAGGAGAGTACTGTGTGCCTGACTGGTGTGCTGCATTTCTCAGACCAAAAATTGCAACGGCTGGAGATGGGCTATTGCCGAACACGTGCACTTTCATTCTGTACTCGACAACTGGCTCTCTTGGGTCATTGTTGCGGTACCAAAGAAACCGGAGGAAGTTCCTGTGGTCCTCTCGCACGTGAAAACAGTGAAACATTTGTTGTATGTCTGCTGTAACAGCCACTGCTTCTTCTCTGAAACGGATAAGCACTCCGACAAGGCTGTTGTTCATGTTTGGGCCTGTGAGCAGCACATCGTTTAAGGACACCCCCTGAAACTTAGCGCTTGAGTCAAACACCACCCTGATGTTCCCTGGCTTCTGCGGGTGATAAACACCAAAGAAAGGGAGATACCAGCATTCTTCTTCCTCCCCAAGAGCAGGTGCTGGCTCTGCGTGATCTTTGTCAAACAACCCCTGCATAAAGTCCATAAAATGTCTCTCCATTTCAGGACGTTTCTTTAGTGTGCGGCAGAGTGACTCTAAGCGGCTGAGTGCTAGGCTTCTGTTGTTTGGGAGGCGGGTTCTTGGTGTGCAGAAAGGAAGTGGAGCTATCCAGCTGTTTGCATCATCTTGGTAAAAGTCTCTTTCCATAATCTGCAGAAAGGCTTGGTTCTCGAAGGAAGGTGCAAGCTTTTCATCCTTTTCACTTTGCTGAAATATGTGTTCCCCTATTTGACATGAACTGTGAGTGTCCCAGAGCTTGTTGTGGTTCTGCTCTTTGACATGAAAACTGTTCTGGCAAGGTGGTAGGAGACTTGGACGTCCATTCTCAAGAACACTAGTTCTGTATGAGCCCACAACAGCTGGCTTATGAGCGCCCCCTAGACAGACATCCCCTACGATAACCCACCCAAGTGCAAGTCTCTGGGCAAACGGGGCATTAGCAGGGCCATTAACTCGTTCATACACTTTGTGCACTTGGATTATGTCTCGGCCTAAAAGCAACATAATGTCAACCTCAGGGTCAAGGGGTTGAATTTGGCCCGCCAGATGTTTGAGGTGCGGATGGGCTAGAGTGACCTCTGGTGTTGGTATTTCGGACTTGTTGTCTGGGAGTGAGTCACACTCAAGCAGGGAGGGAAGAGGAGAGCTAAACCGGTTATCAACCGACTGTATAATGAGGTTCTCAGCTATGCGGCCATTTGTCATGGAAACCCCAGTACATGTCTTCAATGTGTATGGCGCTAGGTTGCCCATTGGAATGTCAAATATGTCAAAAAGGCTTGACTTTGCTAATGACCTATTGCTCTGGTCATCTATGATAGCGTAAACCTTGACTTTCCTGTCTGGATGCCCCTGTGGATAGATGTAGGTCTGACATATTTTTGAGCAGGAGCGCCCGCCACTTAGGTCCCCACACACTTTAGTGCATGCTGAGCTGGTCTCTAAATTGCCTAGACTACTCTCCTTGCCGTGCTCCTCTCTGTGCTCCCCGCCATGGTCTGGAGTAGTATTTTGAGCTTTTGCATTTTGTGTCCATGGAGCAGGACCTGCATGCAGTGCAGCAATATGTTTGTTGCTGTTGCACTCTGAACATGTGATCTCCGCTTTACAGTCTTTAGCTTGATGAGTGGAGGAATCACAGCACCTAAAGCAAATGTTGTGTTCTCTGAGGTATGCTTTGCGCTCATCTAATGTCTTTTTTCTAAAACCCCTACAGTTTTTTAGTGAGTGTGGTTTCTTATGAATTGGACACTGCTTGTTTGTGAACTCACTTACACTAACTGTGTGTGTTCTGTGAGTCTTGTTAATCTCTGTTTTGTGAACAGTAACAGGAGGTCTGGACTTGGATCTTGCGTAGTTGTTGTCGTGAGTTGCTGGAGTGGACATGGAAGCTGAAGTGGCTGACTTAAAACTAGGGTCATTTCTCATTCTAGCTTCGTCTTTTATGAAGCGACAGAAGAATGAAAATGGAGGAAAACTCACTTTGTGTCTTTGCTTGTATTTTGTCCCCTCTGACATCCACTTGTCTTGAAGATTCAGTGGCAACTTATCGACAACTGGGGCAATGCCACGTGAGGTGTCCAAATACACCAGCCCAGGTAAAGAGCCATCAGATTTGGCTGCATCAATTTCAGACAGTAGGTCACCAAGTTCTCTGAGTTTTGGGGGCTCTTTATTTGAAACTCTTGGGAAGTGTTCAAGTTTGTCAAGGAGAGACTTCTCAATAGCTTCTGGAGTGCCATAACATTCCTGTAGCCGTGTCCAGACTTGATGAAGGCCCTCTGCTGGATTGTTAAGATGGACAGAGCGTATGCGTTTGGCATGTTTGGATGACTCTTCACCAAGCCACCGGGTGAGCAAATCTAATTCTTCACTAGGCTTTAAGCTTAACCCCTCTATAGCATTATTAAAGGAAGCTCTCCATGCCCAATAGTCCTCTGCCCTGTCTGTAAACTTTGTTAGGCCATCTGTGACTAAATCTCTTTTGGCCAGAAATTTAGCAACACTTGCAAAGTCCCTGTTCCCATTGTCATGTTGCATTGACTGGAAGGGGGGGCTGGAAGGGGGAAGACAGCTCATACATTGGGGTGTGTGACTCATATACTCACGTTGCTCTTGGTTGGTGGCAGCTGACAATATGGGGTGACCGAACTCATTTTCAATGTTGTGTTGATTTATTTGCGGGACACATTCAGGTGAAGCGGCTTGATCAGGAACTGGGCTTATGGCACATTGTTTTATGGGTGTGAAGTGTTTGGTGTCTGGCAAGTCCTCACCGTGATGATCTTGTGAATATCTGAGGTAGCTTTGTAGTCCGTATGAATAAGTTGAAGCCGGAAGCTGACTTAGCATGTGAGAGGTCAGTTTGGATTGTATTTTGTCTTGATGCTCTGATTCCCCATGTTGTTTTTCTGATGCATGTGTTGACGTTTCCCTGTTCACCTCCTCTGCTATTGCTGCTTCAAACACATTGGCTTCAGCGAAAGCGGCCTCTGCTTCCTTTTCTTCTTTTAACACTTCTAATGTGGCACTTAGTTCTGCTTGTCTCATTTTAATTTCTATTTCCCGTCGTGCAAACTCAGCTCTGGCGCGTGCCGCTTCAGCCTTTGCGCGTGCTTCAACTGCTGCTTTGGTGAGTGAGCTGCGGGATCTGGACGATGAGCCGGAGCAGGCAGACTGGACCTCGAGGTGCTCTTCCTCCGCTGACGGCATCGTTGCTTCTGGGTCTGAAGCCTGAAGGCTTTGCTGTACCTCCTGGAGTAGCCGTTTCACTAGCCTTTTTACTGTCCTGCCCTCGCACTTTGCTAGGCAGGTAGATAACCATCACCTCAAGAAACCACACCGTTGTTCCTTTTTGTCGGGTATTTATTTGATGGATGAATTGGCATGGATTCTGATGAATGAGTGAATGGTAAAACTGTAAACAAGAAACACAGAATGCTGTGTATGAGCTGACATGTAAATAATAACGTTTTTATAATTAATCACAATGTCTCCTTACACAGTAGAGCACATCTGAAAAGGCTAACAGGCTAACGCTAGCGCGAGCTAACGGCTAATTAACGTCTATGCTAACGCCTGATAAAACACATATTTTGGGCAAATTACTGATATGAAACATCAGAAAACAACTCGTGGTAGTTAGTACTAAACATACACTTGTAAAACATATAATTTCTTGTAACTTACAGGCTGTGCTGGCTTAGGACACAGCATAGCAGGTACAGAAGAAGCTTAACCGTTAATTTTCCTCTCGTTAGACAGGAAGTGGCAGGCAGCATAACTTCCGGTGTCATACCAAAAATAAAACGTACAATGTAAAACTATTACAACAAACAAATAAGCCTGTGAGAACCAATTTAACACCAAAATATATAAGTGGCTCTTGTGGAGCCAGAACACGCGGTATGAGGTCAAAAATGTCACAAAAAGGTGAAAAATGTCACAAAAACGTCATACCGCGGTAGTAGGTCAAAAATGTCAAAAAAATTTCATACCGCCGGATGAGGTCAAACATGTCACAAAAATTTCATACCGCAGGATGAGGTCAAAAATGTCACAAAAGTGTCAAAAATGTCACAAAAACGTCATACCGCCTGATGAGGTCAAAAATGTCACAAAAATTTCATACCGATGAATGAGGTCAAAAATGTCATAAAAACGTCATGCCGTCTGATGAGGTCAAAAATGTCACAAAAATGTCAAAATTGTCACGAAAACATCATACCGCTTGATGAGGGAAAGAATGTCACAAAAATCTCATACCGCGGTATGAGGTCAAAAATGTCACAAAAACGTCATACCGCGGAATCATGTCAAAAATGTCACAAAAAGGTCAAAAATGTCACATAAAAGTCATACCGCGGTGTGAGGTCAAAAATGTCACAAAAACGTCATACCGCGGGATGAGGTCAAAAATGTCACAAAAAGGTCAAAAATTTCACAAAAACATCATGCCATGGTATGAGTTCAAAAATGTCACAAAAATGTCATACCGTGGTATGTAGTCAAAAATGTCACAAAAACGTCATACCGCGGCATGAGGTCAAAAATGTCACAAAAAGGTCGAAGATGTCACAAAAACGTCAAACCGTCGTATGAGGTCAAAAATGTCACAAAGAGGTCAAAAATTTCATAAAACCGTTATACCGCGGTATGAGGTCAAAAATGTCACAAAAATTTCATACCGCGGGATGGGGTCGAAAATGTCACAAATATTTCATACCGTGGTATGAGGTCAAAAATGTCACAAAAACGTCATACCGCGTGATGAGTTCAAAAACGTCACAAAAAGGTCAAAAATTTCACAAAAACGTCATGCCATGGTATGAGTTCAAAAATGTCACAAAAATGTCATACCGTGGTATGAGGTCAAAAATGTCACAAAAACGTCAAAGATTTCACAAAAACGTCATACCTTGGTATTAGGTCAAAAATGTCACAAAAAGGTCAAAGATGTCACAAAAACGTCATACCGTCGTATGAGGTCAAAAATGTCACAAAGAGGTCAAAAATGTCATAAAACCGTTATACCGCGGTATGAGGTCAAAAATGTCACAAAAAGGTGAAAAATGTCACAAAAACGTCATACCGCGGTAGTAGGTCAAAAATGTCAAAAAATTTCATACCGCCGGATGAGGTCAAACATGTCACAAAAATTTCATACCGCAGGATGAGGTCAAAAATGTCACAAAAGTGTCAAAAATGTCACAAAAACGTCATACCGCCTGATGAGGTCAAAAATGTCACAAAAATTTCATACCGATGAATGAGGTCAAAAATGTCATAAAAACGTCATGCCGTCTGATGAGGTCAAAAATGTCACAAAAATGTCAAAATTGTCACGAAAACATCATACCGCTTGATGAGGGCAAGAATGTCACAAAAATCTCATACCGCGGTATGAGGTCAAAAATGTCACAAAAACGTCATACCGCGGAATCATGTCAAAAATGTCACAAAAAGGTCAAAAATGTCACAAAAAGGTCAAAAATGTCACATAAAAGTCATGCCGCGGTGTGAGGTCAAAAATGTCACAAAAACGTCATACCGCGGGATGAGGTCAAAAATGTCACAAAAAGGTCAAAAATTTCACAAAAACGTCATGCCATGGTATGAGTTCAAAAATGTCAAAAAAATGTCATACCGTGGTATGGAGTCAAAAATGTCACAAAAACGTCATACCGCGGCATGAGGTCAAAAATGTCACAAAAAGGTCGAAGATGTCACAAAAACGTCATACCGTCGTATGAGGTCAAAAATGTCACAAAGAGGTCAAAAATTTCATAAAACCGTTATACCGCGGTATGAGGTCAAAAATGTCACAAAAATTTCATACCGCGGGATGGGGTCGAAAATGTCACAAATATTTCATACCGTGGTATGAGGTCAAAAATGTCACAAAATTGTCAAATGTCACAAAAACGTCATACCGTCGTATGAGGTCAAAAATGTCACAAAAAGGTCAAAAATGTCACGAAAACGTCATACCGCGGAATCATGTCAAAAATGTCACAAAAAGGTAAAGTGTCACAAAAACGTCATACCGCGGGATCATGTCAAAAATGTCATAACAATGTCAAAAATGTCTCAAAAATTGAGGTCAGAAATCTCAGAAAAAAGTCATACCGCAGGATGAGGTCAGAAATTTCACAAAAACGTTATACCGCGGTATGAGGTCAAAAATGTCACAAAAACGTCATAGCGGAATCATGTCAAAAACGTCACAAAAAGGTCAAAAATGTCACAAAAAGGTCAAAAATGTCACATAAAAGTCATACCGCGGTGTGAGGTCAAAAATGTCAAAAAACGTCATACCGCGGGATGAGGTCAAAAGCGTCACAAAAAGGTAAAAAATTTCACAAAAACGTCATGCCATGGTATGAGTTCAAAAATGTCACAAAAATGTCATACCCTGGTATGGAGTCAAAAATGTCACAAAAACGTCATACCGCGGCATGAGGTCAAAAATGTCACAAAAAGGTCGAAGATGTCACAAAACCGTTATACCGCGGTATGAGGTCAAAAATGTCACAAAAACGTTATACCGCGGGATTAAGTCAAAAATGTCACAAAAACGTAATAACCCAGTATGAGGTCTAAAATGTCAGAAAAAATTCAAAAATGTCACAAAAACTTCATACCACGGTATGAGGTCAAAAATGTCACAAAAACGTCATACCGCGGAATCATGTCAAAAATGTCACAAAAAGGTTAAAAATGTCACAAAAACGTCATACCGCGGGATCATGTCAAAAATGTCATAAAAATGTCAAAAATGTCTCAAAAATTGAGGTCAAAAATCTCAGAAGAAAGTCATACCGCAGGATGAGGTCAGAAATTTCACAAAAACGTTTTACCGCGGTATGAGGTCAAAAATGTCACAAAAACGTCATACCGCAGAATCATGTCAAAAATGTCACAAAAAGGTCAAAAATGTCACAAAAACGTCATACCGCGGTATGAGGTCAAAAATGTCACAAAAACGTCATAGCGGAATCATGTCAAAAACGTCACAAAAAGGTCAAAAATGTCAGAAAAAGGTCAAAAATGTCACATAAAAGTCAGACCGCGGTATGAGGTCAAAAATGTCACAAAAACGTCATACCGCGTGATGAGTTCAAAAACGTCACAAAAAGGTCAAAAATTTCACAAAAACGTCATGCCATGGTATGAGTTCAAAAATGTCACAAAAATGTCATACCGTGGTATGAGGTCAAAAATGTCACAAAAACTTCAAAGATTTCACAAAAACGTCATACCGCGGTATGAGGTCAAAAAAGTCACAAAAACGTCATAGCGGAATCATGTCAAAAACGTCACAAAAAGGTCAAAAATGTCACAAAAAGGTCAAAAATGTCACATAAAAGTCATACCGCGGTGTGAGGTCAAAAATGTCACAAAAACGTCATACCGCGGGATGAGGTCAAAAATGTCACAAAAAGGTCAAAAATTTCACAAAAACGTCATGCCATGGTATGAGTTCAAAAATGTCACAAAAATGTCATACCGTGGTATGAGGTCAAAAATGTCACAAAAACTTCAAAGATTTCACAAAAACGTCATACCGCGGTATGAGGTCAAAAATGTCACAAAAACGTCATAGCGGAATCATGTCAAAAACGTCACAAAAAGGTCAAAAATGTCACAAAAAGGTCAAAAATGTCACATAAAAGTCAAACCGCGGTGTGAGGTCAAAAATGTCACAAAAACGTCATATAGCGGGATGAGTTCAAAAATGTCACAAAAACGTCATACCGCGGAATGATGTCAAAAATTACACAAAAAAGTCATGGCGCGGAATGATGTCAAAAATGTCAAAAAAATTTCATACCGCCGGATGAGGTCAAACATGTCACAAAAATTTCATACCGCAGGATGAGGTCAAAAATGTCACAAAAATGTCAAAAATGTCACAAAAACGTCATACCGCCTGATGAGGTCAAAAATGTCACAAAAATTTCATACCGATGAATGAGGTCAAAAATGTCATAAAAACGTCATGCCGTCTGATGAGGTCAAAAATGTCACAAAAATGTCAAAATTGTCACGAAAACATCATACCGCTTGATGAGGGCAAGAATGTCACAAAAATCTCATACCCTGCGGGTATGGGGTCAAAAAATGTCACAAAAACGTCTTACCAGCCGGGAATCATGTCAAAAAACGTCACAAAGGTCAAAAATGTCACAAAAGGTCAAAAATGTCACATAAAAGTCATGCCGCGGTGTGAGGTCAAAAATGTCACAAAACGTCATACCGCGGGATGAGGTCAAAATGTCACAAAAGGTCAAAAATTTCACAAAACGTCATGCCATGAATTCCATGGGTTCAAAAATATCTAGTCATACCGCGACATAGGTCAAAAGTGTCTGGAGTCGAAGAATGTCACAAAAACGTCATACCGTCGTATGAGGTCAAAAATGTCACAAAGGGGTCAAAAATTTCATAAAACCGTTATTCCGCGGTATGAGGTCAAAAATGTCACAAAAAGGTAAAAATGTCACAAAAACGTCATACCGCGGTAGTAGGTCAAAAATGTCACAAAAACGTTATACCGCGGGATTAAGTCAAAAATGTCACAAAAACGTAGTAACGCAGTATGAGGTCTAAAATGTCAGAAAAATTTCAAAAAATGTCACAAAAACGTCATACCACGGTATGAGGTCAAAAATGTCACAAAAACGTCATACCGCGGAATCATGTCAAAAATGTCACAAAAAGGTTAAAAATGTCACAAAAACGTCATACCGCGGGTTCATGTCAAAAATGTCATAAAAATGTCAAAAATGTCTCAAAAATTGAGGTCAAAAATCTCAGAAGAAAGTCATACCGCAGGATGAGGTCAGAAATTTCACAAAAACGTTTTACCGCGGTATGAGGTCAAAAATGTCACAAAAACGTCATACCGCAGAATCATGTCAAAAATGTCACAAAAAGGTCAAAAATGTCACAAAAACGTCATACCGCGGTATGAGGTCAAAAATGTCACAAAAACGTCATAGCGGAATCATGTCAAAAACGTCACAAAGGTCTCAAAAATGTCAGAAAAGGTCAAAATGTCACATAAAGTCAGACCGCGGTATGAGGTCCAAAATGTCACAAAACGTCATACGCGTGATGAGTTCAAACGTCCCAAAAGGTCAAAAATTTCACAAAGAAAAATCAGCCACCATGAGCCTTGAGTTCAAAAGTATACCAAAAACTCATACAAAAATGGCATAGAGTCAAAAATGTCACAAAAACTTCAAAGATTTCACAAAAACGTCATACCTTGGTATTAGGTCAAAAATGTCACAAAAAGGTCAAAGATGTCACAAAAACGTCATACCGTCGTATGAGGTCAAAAATGTCACAAAGAGGTCAAAAATGTCATAAAACCGTTATACCGCGGTATGAGGTCAAAAATGTCACAAAAAGGTGAAAAATGTCACAAAAACGTCATACCGCGGTAGTAGGTCAAAAATGTCAAAAAAATTTCATACCGCCGGATGAGGTCAAACATGTCACAAAAATTTCATACCGCAGGATGAGGTCAAAAATGTCACAAAAGTGTCAAAAATGTCACAAAAACGTCATACCGCCTGATGAGGTCAAAAATGTCACAAAAATTTCATACCGATGAATGAGGTCAAAAATGTCATAAAAACGTCATGCCGTCTGATGAGGTCAAAAATGTCACAAAAATGTCAAAATTGTCACGAAAACATCATACCGCTTGATGAGGGCAAGAATGTCACAAAAATCTCATACCGCGGTATGAGGTCAAAAATGTCACAAAAACGTCATACCGCGGGATGAGGTCAAAAGCGTCACAAAAAGGTCAAAAATTTCACAAAAACGTCAAAAATGTCACATAAAAGTCATACCGCGGTGTGAGGTCAAAAATGTCACAAAAACGTCATACCGCGGGATGAGGTCAAAAATGTCACAAAAAGGTCAAAAATTTCACAAAAACGTCATGCCATGGTATGAGTTCAAAAATGTCACAAAAATGTCATACCGTGGCATGGAGTCAAAAATGTCACAAAAACGTCATACCGCTGCATGAGGTCAAAAATGTCACAAAAAGGTCGAAGATGTCACAAAAACGTCATACCGTCGTATGAGGTCAAAAATGTCACAAAGAGGTCAAAAATTTCATAAAACCGTTATACCGCGGTTTGAGGTCAAAAATGTCACAAAAATTTCATACCGCGGGATGGGGTCGAAAATGTCACAAATATTTCATACCGTGGTATGAGGTCAAAAATGTCACAAAATTGTCAAATGTCACAAAAACGTCATACCGTCGTATGAGGTCAAAAATGTCACAAAAAGGTCAAAAATGTCACAAAAACGTCATACTGCGGAATCATGTCAAAAATGTCACAAAAAGGTAAAAAGTCACAAAAACGTCATACCGCGGGATCATGTCAAAAATGTCATAACAATGTCAAAAATGTCTCAAAAATTGAGGTCAGAAATCTCAGAAAAAAGTCATACCGCAGGATGAGGTCAGAAATTTCACAGAAACGTTATACCGCGGTATGAGGTCAAAAATGTCACAAAAACGTCATAAAGCAGAATCATGTCAAAAATGTCACAGAAAGGTCAAAAATGTCACAAAAACGTCATTCCGTGGTATGAGGTGAAAAACGTCACAAAAAGGTCAAAAATGTCACAAAAAGGTCAAAATGTCACATAAAAGTCATACCGCGGTATGAGGTCAAAAATGTCACAAAAACGTCATACCGCGGGATGAGTTCAAAAACGTCACAAAAAGGTCAAAAATTTCACAAAAACGTCATGCCATGGTATGAGTTCAAAAATGTCACAAAAACGTCATACCGTGGTATGAGGTCAAAAATGTCACAAAAAGGTCGAAGATGTCACAAAAACGTCATACCGTCGTATGAGGTCAAAAATGTCACAAAGAGGTCAAAAATTTCATAAAACCGTTATACCGCGGTATGAGGTCAAAAATATCACAAAAAGGTAAAAAATGTCACAAAAACGTCATACCGCGGAAGTAGGTCAAAAATGTCACAAAAACGTTATACCGCGGGATTAAGTCAAAAATGTCACAAAAACGTAATAACGCAGTATGAGGTCTAAAATGTCAGAAAAAATTTCAAAAATGTCACAAAACGTCATACCACGGTATGAGGTCCAAAATGTCACAAAAACGGCATGCCATGGCATGATGTCAAAAATGTCACAAAAACGTTATACCGCGGGATGAGGTCAAAAATGTCACAAAAAAGTCATACCGCGGTAAGAAGTCAAAAATGTCACAAACGTCATACCGTGGTTTGATGTCAAAAATGTCACAAAAATGTCATACCGCAGGATGAGTCAAAAATGTCACAAAACGTCATACCGCGGAATCATGTCAAAAATGTCACAAAAACGTCATACCACGGTATGATGTCAAAAATGTCACAAAAACGTCAAAAAATGTCACAAAAAACGTCATACCGCGGTATGAGTCAAAAATGTCACAAAAACGTCATGGCGGAATCATGTATCAAAACGTCACAAAAGGTCAAAAATGTCAGAAAAAGGTCAAAATGTCACATAAAGAGTACGACCGCGGTATGAGGTCAAAAATGTCACAAACGTCATACCGCGTGATGAGTTCAAAAGCGTCTGGTCAAAAATTTCACAAGCGATCATGCCATGGTATGAGTTCAAAAATGTCTCAAAAATGTCATACCGTGGTATGAGGTCAAAAATGTCACAAAAACGTCAAAGATTTCACAAAAACGTCATACCTTGGTATTAGGTCAAAAATGTCACAAAAAGGTCAAAGATGTCACAAAAACGTCATACCGTCGTATGAGGTCAAAAATGTCACAAAGAGGTCAAAAATGTCATAAAACCGCTATACCGCGGTATGAGGTCAAAAATGTCACAAAAAGGTGAAAAATGTCACAAAAACGTCATACCGCGAAATGAGGTCAAAAATGTCACAAAAGTGTCAAAAATGTCACAAAAACGTCATACCGCCTGATGAGGTCAAAAATGTCACAAAAATTTCATACCGATGAATGAGGTCAAAAATGTCATAAAAACGTCATGCCGTCTGATGAGGTCAAAAATGTCACAAAAATGTCAAAATTGTCACGAAAACATCATACCGCTTGATGAGGGCAAGAATGTCACAAAAATCTCATACCGCGGTATGAGGTCAAAAATGTCACAAAAACGTCATACCGCGGGATGAGGTCAAAAGCGTCACAAAAAGGTCAAAAATTTCACAAAAACGTCAAAAATGTCACATAAAAGTCATACCGCGGTGTGAGGTCAAAAATGTCACAAAAACGTCATACCGCGGGATGAGGTCAAAAATGTCACAAAAAGGTCAAAAATTTCACAAAAACGTCATGCCATGGTATGAGTTCAAAAATGTCACAAAAATGTCATACCGTGGTATGGAGTAAAAAATGTCACAAAAACGTCATACCGCGGCATGAGGTCAAAATGTCACAAAAAGGTCGAAGATGTCACAAAAACGTCATACCGTCGTATGAGGTCAAAAATGTCACAAAGAGGTCAAAAATTTCATAAAACCGTTATACCGCGGTTTGAGGTCAAAAATGTCACAAAAATTTCATACCGCGGGATGGGGTCGAAAATGTCACAAATATTTCATACCGTGGTATGAGGTCAAAAATGTCACAAAATTGTCAAATGTCACAAAAACGTCATACCGTCGTATGAGGTCAAAAATGTCACAAAAAGGTCAAAAATGTCACAAAAACGTCATACCGCGGAATCATGTCAAAAATGTCACAAAAGGGTAAAAAGTCACAAAAACGTCATACCGCGGGATCATGTCAAAAATGTCATAACAATGTCAAAAATGTCTCAAAAATTGAGGTCAGAAATCTCAGAAAAAAGTCATACCGCAGGATGAGGTCAGAAATTTCACAAAAACGTTATACCGCGGTATGAGGTTAAAAATGTCACAAAAACGTCATAAAGCAGAATCATGTCAAAAATGTCACAAAAAGGTCAAAAATGTCACAAAAACGTCATACCGCGGTATGAGGTCAAAAATGTCACAAAAACGTCATACCGCGGAATCATGTCAAAAACGTCACAAAAAGGTCAAATATGTCACAAAAAGGTCAAAAATGTCACATAAAAGTCATACCGCGGTGTGAGGTCAAAAATGTCACAAAAACGTCATACCGCGGGATGAGGTCAAAACCGTCACAAAAAGGTCAAAAATTTCACAAAAACGTCATGCCATGGTATGAGTTCAAAAATGTCACAAAAATGTCATACCGTGGTATGGAGTCAAAAATGTCACAAAAACGTCATACCGCGGCATGAGGTCAAAAATGTCACAAAAAGGTCGAAGATGTCACAAAAACGTCATACCGTCGTGTGGGGTCAAAAATGTCACAAAGAGGTCAGAATTTCATAAAACCGTTATACCGCCGGTATGAGGTCAAAATGTCACAAAGGTAAAAATGTCACAAAAACGTCATACCGCGGTAGTAGGTCAAAAATGTCACAAAAGCGTTATGCAAGCGGGATTAAGTCAAAAATGTCACAAAAACGTAAGCAGTATGAGGTCTAAAATGTCAGAAAAATTTCAAAAATGTCACCACGCGTCATGCCACGGTATGAGGTCAAAAATGTCTGAAAACGTCATACCGCGGAATCATGTCAAAAATGTCACAAAAAGGTCAAAAATGTCACAAAAACGTCATACCGCGGGATCATGTCCAAAATGTCATAAAAATGTCAAAAATGTCTCAAAAATTGAGGTCAAAAATCTCAGAAGAAAGTCATACCGCAGGATGAGGTCAGAAATTTCACAAAAACATTTTACCGCGGTATGAGGAAAAAAATGTCACAAAAACGTCATACCGCAGAATCATGTCAAAAATGTCACAAAAAGGTCAAAAATGTCACAAAAACGTCATACCGCGGTATGAGGTCAAAAATGTCACAAAAACGTCATAGCGGAATCATGTCAAAAACGTCACAAAGGTCAAAAATGTCAGAAAAAGGTCAAAAATGTCACATAAAAGTCAGACCTTACATGGTATGAGGTCAAAAATGTCACAAAACGTCATACCGCGTGATGAGTTCAAAAGCGTCACAAAAAGGTCAAAAATTTCACAAAAACGTCATGCCATGGTATGAGTTCAAAAATGTCACAAAAATGTCATACCGTGGTATGAGGTCAAAAATGTCACAAAAACGTCAAAGATTTCACAAAAACGTCATACCTTGGTATTAGGTCAAAAATGTCACAAAAAGGTCGAAGATGTCACAAAAACGTCATACCGTCGTGTGAGGTCAAAAATGTCACAAAGAGGTAAAAAATGTCATAAAACCGTTATACCGCGGTATGAGGTCAAAAATGTCACAAAAAGGTGAAAAATGTCACAAAAACGTCATACCGCGGTAGTAGGTCAAAAATGTCACAAAAACGTCATACCGCGGGATGATGTCAAAAATGTCATAAAAATTTCATTCTGCGGTATGAGGTCAACAATGTCAGAAAAAGGTCAAAAATGTCAAAAAAACTTTATACCGCGGTATTAGGTCAAAAATGTCACAAAGATGTTATACCGCGGGATTAAGTCAAAAATGTCACAAAAACGTAATACCGCAGTATGAGGTCTAAAATGTCACAAAAATTTCAAAAATGTCACAAAAACGTCATACCACGGTATGAGGTCAAAAATGTCACAAAAACGTCATACCGCGGGATGAGGTGAAAAATGTCACAAAAACGTCATACCGTGGGATCAGGTCAAAAATGTCACAAAAACGTCATACCGCGTGATGAGTTCAAAAACGTCACAAAAAGGTCAAAAATTTCACAAAAACGTCATACCGCGGAATGATTTCAAAAATGTCACAAAAAGGTCAAAAATGTCTCAAAAACGTCATGCCGCGGAATGATGTCAAAAATGTCACAAAGATGTCATACCTCGGTATGAGTTCAAAAACGTCACATATATGTCAAAAATGTCACAAAAATGTCATACAGCCTGATCAGGTCACAAATGTCACAAAAATTTCATACCGCGGGATGGGGTCGAAAATGTCACAAATATTTCATACCGTGGTATGAGGTCAAAAATGTCACAAAATGGTCAAATGTCACAAAAACGTCATACCGTCGCATGAGGTCAAAAATGTCACAAAAACGTCATACCGCGGAATCATGTCAAAAATGTCACAAAAAGGAAAAAAGTCACAAAAACGTCATACCGCGGGATCAGGTCAAAAATGTCATAACAATGTCAAAAATGTCTCAAAAATTGAGGTCAGAAATCTCAAAAAAAGTCATACCGCAGGATGAGGTCAGAAATTTCACAAAAACGTTATACCGCGGTATGAGGTCAAAAATGTCACAAAAACGTCATAAAGCAGAATCATGTCAAAAATGTCACAAAAAGGTAAAAAATGTCACAAAAACGTCATACCGCGGTATGAGGTCAAAAATGTCACAAAAACGTCATACCGCGGAATCATGTCAGAAACGTCACAAAAAGGTCAAAAATGTCACAAAAAGGTCAAAAATGTCACATAAAAGTCATACCGCGGTGTGAGGTCAAAAATGTCACAAAAACGTCATACCGCGGGATGAGGTCAAAACGTCACAAAAAGGTCAAAAGTTCACAAAATTGTCATACCGTGGTATGAGGTCAAAAATGTCACAAAAACGTCATACCGCGGAATGATGTCAAAAATGTCACAAAAAGGTCAAAAATGTCTCAAAAACGTCATGCCGCGGAATGATGTCAAAAATGTCACAAAGATGTCATACCTCGGTATGAGTTCAAAAAGGTCACATATATGTCAAAAATGTCACAAAAATGTCATACAGCCTGATGAGGTCACAAATGTCACAAAAATTTCATACCGCGGGATGGGGTCGAAAATGTCACAAATATTTCATACCGTGGTATGAGGTCAAAAATGTCACAAAATGGTCAAATGTCACAAAAACGTCATACCGTCGTATGAGGTCAAAAATGTCACAAAAAGGTCAAAAATGTCACAAAAACGTCATACCGCGGAATCATGTCAAAAATGTCACAAAAAGGTAAAAAGTCACAAAAACGTCATACCGCGGGATCATGTCAAAAATGTCATAACAATGTCAAAAATGTCTCAAAAATTGAGGTCAGAAATCTCAGAAAAAAGTCATACCGCAGGATGAGGTCAGAAATTTCACAAAAACGTTATACCGCGGTATTAGGTCAAAAATGTCACAAAAACGTCATAAAGCAGAATCATGTCAAAAATGTCACAAAAAGGTCAAAAATGTCACAAAAACGTCATACTGCGGTATGAGGTCAAAAATGTCACAAAAACGTCATACCGCGGAATCATGTCAAAAACGTCACAAAAAGGTCAAAAATGTCACAAAAAGGTCAAAAATGTCACATAAAAGTCATACCGCGGTATGAGGTCAAAAATGTCACAAAAACGTCATACCGCGGGATGAGGTCAAAAACGTCACAAAAAGGTCAAAAATTTCACAAAAACGTCATGCCATGGTATGAGTTCAAAAATGTCACAAAAATGTCATACCGTGGTATGGAGTCAAAAATGTCACAAAAACGTCATACCGCGGCATGAGGTCAAAAATGTCACAAAAAGGTCGAAGATGTCACAAAAACGTCATTCCGTCGTATGAGGTCAAAAATGTCACAAAGAGGTCAAAAATTTCATAAAACCGTTATACCGCGGTATGAGGTCAAAAATGTCACAAAAAGGTAAAAAATGTCACAAAAACGTCATACCGCGGTAGTAGGTCAAAAATGTCACAAAAACGTTATACCGCGGGATTAAGTCAAAAATGTCACAAAAACGTAATAACGCAGTATGAGGTCTAAAATGTCAGAAAAATTTCAAAAATGTCACAAAAACGTCATACCACGGTATGAGGTCAAAAATGTCACAAAAACGTCATACCGCGGAATCATGTCAAAAATGTCACAAAAAGGTTAAAAATGTCACAAAAACGTCATACCGCGGGATCATGTCAAAAATGTCATAAAAATGTCAAAAATGTCTCAAAAATTGAGGTCAAAAATCTCAGAAGAAAGTCATACCGCAGGATGAGGTCAGAAATTTCACAAAAACGTTTTACCGCGGTATGAGGTCGAAAATGTCACAAAAACGTCATACCGCAGAATCATGTCAAAAATGTCACAAAAAGGTCAAAAATGTCACAAAAACGTCATACCGCGGTATGAGGTCAAAAATGTCACAAAAATGTCATAGCGGAATCATGTCAAAAACGTCACAAAAAGGTCAAAAATGTCAGAAAAAGGTCAAAAATGTCACATAAACGTCAGACCGCGGTATGAGGTCAAAAATGTCACAAAAACGTCATACCGCGTGATGAGTTCAAAAACGTCACAAAAAGGTCAAAAATTTCACAAAAACGTCATGCCATGGTATGAGGTCAAAAATGTCACAAAAACGTCAAAGATTTCACAAAAACGTCATACCTTGGTATTAGGTCAAAAATGTCACAAAAAGGTCGAAGATGTCACAAAAACGTCATACCGTCGTATGAGGTCAAAAATGTCACAAAGAGGTCAAAAATGTCATAAAACCGTTATACCGCGGTATGAGGTCAAAAATGTCACAAAAAGGTGAAAAATGTCACAAAAACGTCATACCGCGGTAGTAGGTCAAAAATGTCACAAAAACGTCATACCGCGGGATGATGTCAAAAATGTCATAAAAATTTCATTCCGCGGTATGAGGTCAACAATGTCAGAAAAAGGTCAAAAATGTCACAAAAACTTTATACCGCGGTATTAGGTCAAAAATGTCACAAAAACGTTATACCGCGGGATTAAGTCAAAAATGTCACAAAAACGTAATACCGCAGTATGAGGTCTAAAATGTCACAAAAATTTCAAAAATGTCACAAAAACGTCATACCGCGGTATGAGGTCAAAAATGTCACAAAAACGTCATACCGTGGGATCAGGTCAAAAATGTCACAAAAACGTCATACCGTGGGATCAGGTCAAAAATGTCACAAAAACGTCATAAATGCGGCATGAGGTCAAAAATGTCACAAAAACGTCATACCGCGGGATGATGTCAAAAATGTGACAAAAAATTCATACCGCGGGATGAGGTGAAAAATGTCACAAAAACGTCATACCGTGGGATCAGGTCAAAAATGTGACAAAAACGTCATACCGCGGAATGATGTCAAAAATGTCACAAAAAGGTCAAAAATGTCTCAAAAACGTCATGCCGCGGAATGAGGTCGAAAATGTCACAAATATTTCATACCGTGGTATGAGGTCAAAAATGTCACAAAATGGTCAAATGTCACAAAAACGTCATACCGTCGTATGAGGTCAAAAATGTCACAAAAAGGTCAAAAATGTCACAAAAACGTCACACCGCGGAATCATGTCAAAAATGTCACAAAAAGGCAAAAAGTCACAAAAACGTCATACCGCGGGATCATGTCAAAAATGTCATAACAATGTCAAAAATGTCTCAAAAATTGAGGTCAGAAATCTCAGAAAAAAGTCATACCGCAGGATGAGGTCAGAAATTTCACAAAAACGTTATACCGCGGTATGAGGTCAAAAATGTCACAAAAACGTCATAAAGCAGAATCATGTCAAAAATGTCACAAAAAGGTCAAAAATGTCACAAAAACGTCATACCGCGGTATGAGGTCAGAAATGTCACAAAAACGTCATACCGCGGAATGATGTCAAAAACGTCACAAAAAGGTCAAAAATGTCACAAAAAGGTCAAAAATGTCACATAAAAGTCATACCGCGGTGTGAGGTCAAAAATGTCACAAAAACGTCATACCGCGGGATGAGGTCAAAAACGTCACAAAAAGGTCAAAAATTTCACAAAATTGTCATACCGTGGTATGGAGTCAAAAATGTCACAAAAACGTCATACTGCGGCATGAGGTCAAAAATGTCACAAAAAGGTCGAAGATGTCACAAAAACGTCATTCCGTCGTATGAGGTCAAAAATGTCACAAAGAGGTCAAAAATTTCATAAAACCGTTGTACCGCGGTATGAGGTCAAAAATGTCACAAAAAGGTAAAAAATGTCACAAAAACGTCATACCGCGGTAGTAGGTCAAAAATGTCACAAAAACGTTATACCGCGGGATTAAGTCAAAAATGTCA
>JAMOIN010001304.1:0-22500 GCA_024666655.1 Dascyllus trimaculatus
GAGGAGAAACAAAACCGCGAGTGCCCGAGAGGGCGGTGCTCATGAGCAGCGCTGCCAATGAGCACGAGGAGAAACAAAACCGCGAGTGCCCGAGAGGGCGGAGCTCATGAGCAGCGCTGCCAATGAGCGGGCGGTGCCCATCGAGGAAAAACAAAACCGCGAGTGCCCGAGAGGGCGGTGCTCATGAGCAGCGCTGCCAATGAGCGGGCGGTGCTCATCGAGGAAAAACAAAACCGCGAGTGCCCGAGAGGGCGGTGCTTATGAGCAGCGCTGCAAATGAGCGGGCGGTGCTCATCGAGGAAAAACAAAACCGCGAGTGCCCGAGAGGGCGGTGCCAATGAGCAGCGCTGCAAATGAGCGGGCGGTGCTCATCGAGGAAAAACAAAACCGCGAGTGCCCGAGAGGGCGGTGCCCATGAGCAGCGCTGCCAATGAGCGGGCGGTGCTCATCGAGGAAAAACAAAGCCGCGAGTGCCAGAGAGGGCGGTGCTCATGAGCAGCGCTGCCAATGAGCACGAAGAGAAACAAAGCCGCGAGTTCCCGAGAGGGCGGTGCTCACGAGCGGGCGCTGCGAGTGAGCGGGCGGTGCTAATAGAGGAAAAACAAAACCGCGAGTGCCCGAGAGGGCGGTGCTCACGAGCGGGCGCTGCGAGTGAGCGGGCGGTGCTCATAGAGGAAAAACAAAGCCGCGAGTGCCCGAGAGGGCGGCGCTCATGAGCAGCGCTGCCAATGAGCGGGCGGTGCTCATAGAGGAGAAACAAAACCGCGAGTGCCCGAGAAGGCGGCGCTCATGAGCAGCGCTGCCAATGAGTGGGCGGTGCTCATGGAGGAAAACCAAAGCCGCGAGTGCCCGAGAGGGCGGCGCTCATGAGCAGCGCTGCCAATGAGCGGGCGGTGCTCATAGAGGAGAAACAAAACCGCGAGTGCCCGAGAGGGCGGTGCTCATGAGCAGCGCTGCCAATGAGCGGGCGGTGCTCATCGAGGAAAAACAAAACCGCGAGTGCCCGAGAGGGCGGTGCTCATGAGCAGCGCTGCCAATGAGCGGGCGTGGCTCATCGAGGTAAAAAAAAACCGCGATTGCCCGAGAGAGCGGTTCTCATGAGCAGCGCTGCCAATGAGCGGGCGGTGCTCATCGGGGAAAAACAAAACCGCGAGTGCCCGAGTGGGCGGTGCTCATGAGCAGAACTGCCAATGAGCGGGCGGTGCTTATCGAGGAAAAACAAAACCGCGAGTGCCCGAGAGGGCGGTGCTCATGAGCAGCGCTGCCAATGAGCACGAGGAGAAACAAAACCGCGAGTGCCCGAGAGGGCGGTGCTCATGAGCAGCGCTGCCAATGAGCACGAGGAGAAACAAAACCGCGAGTGCCCGAGAGGGCGGTGCTCATGAGCAGCGCTGCCAATGAGCGGGCGTGGCTCATCGAGGAAAAAAAAAACCGCGAGTGCCCGAGAGAGCGGTGCTCATGAGCAGCGCTGCCAATGAGCGGGCCGTGCTCATCGGGGAAAAACAAAACCGCGAGTGCCCGAGTGGGCGGTGCTCATGAGCAGTGCTGCCAATGAGCGGGCAGTGCTCATCGAGGAAAAACAAAACCGCGAGTGCCCGAGAGGGCGGTGCTCATGAGCAGCGCTGCCAATGAGCACGAGGAGAAACAAAACCGCGAGTGCCCGAGAGGGCGGTGCTCATGAGCAGCGCTGCCAATGAGCACGAGGAGAAAGAAAACCGCGAGTGCCCGAGAGGGCGGTGCTCATGAGCAGCGCTGCCAATGAGCACGAGGAGAAACAAAACCGCGAGTGCCCGAGAGGGCGGTGCTCATGAGCTGCGCTGCCAATGAGCACGAGGAGAAACAAAACCGCGAGTGCCCGAGAGGGCGGTGCTCATGAGCAGCGCTGCCAATGAGCACGAGGAGAAACAAAACCGCGAGTGCCCGAGAGGGCGGTGCTCATGAGCAGCGCTTCCAATGAGCGGGCGGGGCTCATAGAGGAGAAACAAAAGCGCGAGTGCCCGAGAGGGCGGTGCTCATGAGCAGCGCTGCCAATGAGCGGGCGTTGCTCATAGAGGAGAAACAAAACCGTGAGTGCCCGAGAGGGCGGTGCTCATGAGCAGCGCTGCCAATGAGCGGGCGGTGCTCATAGAGGAGAAACAAAACCGCGAGTGCCCGAGAGGGCGGTGCTCATGAGCAGCGCTGCCAATGAGCGGGCGGTGCTCATAGAGGAGAAACAAAACCACGAGTGCCCGAGAGGGCTGTGCTCATGAGCAGAGCTGCCAATGAGCGGGCGGTGCTCATCGAGGAAAAACAAAACCGCGAGTGCCCGAGAGGGCGGTGCTCATGAGCAGCGCTGCCAATGAGCACGAGGAGAAACAAAACCGCGAGTGCCCGAGAGGGCGGTGCTCATGACTAGCGCTGCCAATGAGCACGAGGAGAAACAAAACCGCGAGTGCCCGAGAGGGCGGTGCTCATGAGCAGCGCTGCCAATGAGCGGGCGGTGCTCATCGAGGAAAAACAAAACCGCGAGTGCCGGAGACGGCAGTGCTAATGAGCAGCTCTGCCAATGAGCGGGCGGTGCTCATCGAGGAAAAACAAAACCGCGAGTGCCCGAGAGGGTGGTGCTCATGAGCAGCGCTGCCAATGAGCGGGCGCAAGCTCATAGAGGAGAAACAAAACCGCGAGTGCCCGAGAGGGCGGTGCTCATGAGCAGCGCTGCCAATGAGCGGGCGGTGCTCATAGAGGAGAAACAAAACAGCGAGTGCCTGAGAGGGCGGTGCTCATGAGCAGCGCTGCCAATGAGCGAGCAAGCTCATAGAGGAGAAAAAAAAACGCGAGTGCCCGAGAGGGCGGTGCTCATGAGCAGCGCTGCCAATGAGCACGAGGAGAAACAAAACCGCGAGTGCCCGAGAGGGCGGTGCTCATGAGCAGCGCTGCCTATGAGCGGGCGTGGCTCATCGAGGAAAAAAAAAACCGCGAGTGCCCGAGAGAGCGGTGCTCATGAGCAGCGCTGCCAATGAGCGGGCCGTGCTCATCGGGGAAAAACAAAACCGCGAGTGCCCGAGTGGGCGGTGCTCATGAGCAGCGCTGCCAATGAGCGGGCAGTGCTCATCGAGGAAAAACAAAACCGCGAGTGCCCGAGAGGGCGGTGCTCATGAGCAGCGCTGCCAATGAGCACGAGGAGAAACAAAACCGCGAGTGCCCGAGAGGGCGGTGCTCATGAGCAGCGCTGCCAATGAGCACGAGGAGAAACAAAACCGCGAGTGCCCGAGAGGGCGGTGCTCATGAGCAGCGCTGCCAATGAGCGGGCGGTGCTCACAGGGGAGAAACAAAACCGTGAGTGCCCGAGAGGGCAGTGCTCATGAGCAGCGCTGCCAATGAGCGGGCGGTGCTCATAGAGGAGAAAGAAAACCGCGAGTGCCCGAGAGGGCGGTGCTCATGAGCAGCGCTGCCAATGAGCGGGCGGTGCTCATCGAGGAAAAACAAAACCGCGAGTGCCCGAGAGGGCGGTGCTCATGAGCAGCGCTGCCAATGAGCACGAGGAGAAACAAAACCGCGAGTGACCGAGAGGGCGGTGCTCATGAGCAGCGCTGCCAATGAGCACGAGGAGAAAAAAAACTGCGAGTGCCCGAGAGGGCGGTGCTCATGAGCGGCGCTGCCAATGAGCGGGCGGTGCTCATCGAGGAAAAACAAAACCGCGAGTGCCCGAGAGGGCGGTACTCATGAGCAGCGCTGCCAATGAGCACGAGGAGAAACAAAACCGCGAGTGCCCGAGAGGGCGGAGCTCATGAGCAGCGCTGCAGATGAGCGGGCGGTGCTCATCGAGGAAAAACAAAACCGCGAGTGCCCGAGAGGGCGGTGCTCATGAGCAGCGCTGCCAATGAGCGGGCGGTGCTCATAGAGGAAAAACAAAACCGCGAGTGCCCGAGAGGGCGGTACTCATGAGCAGCGCTGCCAATGAGCACGAGGAGAAACAAAACCGCGAGTGCCCGAGAGGGCGGAGCTCATGAGCAGCGCTGCCAATGAGCGGGCGGTGCCCATCGAGGAAAAACAAAACCTCGAGTGCACGAGAGGGCGGTGCTCATGAGCAGCGCTGCCAATGAGCGGGCGGTGCTCATCGAGGAAAAACAAAACCGCGAGTGCCCGAGAGGGCGGTGCTCATGAGCAGCGCTGCCAATGAGCGGGCGGTGCTCATCGAGGAAAAACTAAACCGCGAGTGCCCGAGAGGGCGGTGCTCATGAGCAGCGCTGCCAATGAGCACGAGGACAAACAAAACCGCGAGTGCCCGAGAGGGCGGTGCTAATGAGCAGCGATGCCAATGAGCACGAGGAGAAACAAAACCGCGAGTGCCCGACAGGGCGGTGCTCATGAGCAGCGCTGCCAATGAGCACGAGGACAAACAAAACCGCGAGTGCCCGAGAGGGCGGTGCTCATGAGCAGCGCTGCCAATGAGCACGAGGAGAAACAAAACCGCGAGTGCCCGAGAGGGCGGTGCTCACGAGCAGCGCTGCCAATGAGCGGGCGGTGCTCATAGAGGAAAAACAAAACCGCTAGTGCCCGAGAGGGCGGTGCTCACGAGCAGCGCTGCGAATGAGCGGGCGGTGCTCATAGACGAAAAACAAAACCGCGAGTGCCCGAGAGGGCGGCGCTCACGAGCGGGCGCTGCGAGTGAGCGGGCGGTGCTCATAGAGGAAAAACAAAACCGCGAGTGCCCGAGAGGGCGGCGCTCAAGAGCGGGCGCTGCGAGTGAGCGGGCGGTGCTCATAGAGGAAAAACAAAAACGCGAGTGCCCGAGAGGGCGGCGCTCACGAGCGGGCGCTGCGAGTGAGCGGGCGGTGCTCATAGAGGAAAAACAAAGCCGCGAGTGCCCGAGAGGGCGGCGCTCATGAGCGGCGCTGCGAATGAGCTGGCTGTGCTCATTGAGGAAAAACAAATCCGCGAGTGCCCGAGAGGGCGGCGCTCATGAGCGGCGCTGCGAATGAGCGGGCGGTGCTCATAGAGGAGAAACAAAACCGCGAGTGCCCGAGAGGGCGGTGCTCATGAGCGGCGCTGCCAATGAGCACGAGGAGAAACAAAACCGCGAGTGCCCGAGAGGGCGGTGCTCATGAGCAGCGCTGCCAATGAGCGGGCGGTGCTCATCGAGGAAAAACAAAACCGCGAGTGCCCGAGAGGGCGGTGCTCATGAGCAGCGCTGCCAATGAGCGGGCGGTGCTCATAGAGGAGAAACAAAACCGCGAGTGCCCGAGAGGTTAGTGCTCATGAGCAGCGCTGCCAATGAGCTGGCGGTGCTCATAGAGGAGAAACAAAACCGCGTGTGCCCGAGAGGGCGGTTCTCATGAGCAGCGCTGCCAATGAGCGGGCGGTGCTCATAGAGGAAAAACAAAACCGCGAGTGCCCGAGAGGGCGGTGCTCATGAGCAGCGCTGCAAATGAGCACGGGGAAAAACAACACAGCGAGTGCCCGAGAGGGCGGTGCTCATGAGCAGCGTTGCCAATGAGCACGGGGAAAAACAAAACCGCGGGTGCCCGAGAGGGCGGTGCTCATGAGCAGCGCTGCCAATGAGCACGGGGAAAAACAAAACCGCGAGTGCCCGAGAGGGCGGTGCTCATGAGCAGCGCTGCCAATGAGCACGGCGAGTGCCCGAGAGGGCGGTGCTCATGAGCATCGCTGCCAATGAGCGGGCGGTGCTCCTCGAGGAAAAAAAAAACCGCGAGTGCCCGAGAGGGCGGTGCTCCTGAGCAGCGTTGCCAATGAGCGGGCGGTGCTCATAGAGGAGAAATACAACCGCGAGTGCCCGAGAGGGCGGTGCTCATGAGCAGCGCTGCCAATGAGCGGGCGGTGCTCATCGAGGAGAAACAAAACCGCGAGTGCCCGAGAGGGCGGTGCTCATGAGCAGCGCTGCCAATGAGCGGGCAGTGCTCGTGGAGGAAAAACAAAACCGCGAGTGCCCGAGAGGGCGGTGCTCATGAGCAGCGCTGCCAATGAGCGGGCGGTGCTCGTGGAGGAGAAACAAAACCGCGAGTGCCCGAGAGGGCGGTGCTCATGAGCAGCGCTGCTAATGAGCGGGCGGAGCTCGTCGAGGAGAAACAAAACCGCGAGTGCCCGAGAAGGCGGTGCTCATGAGCAGCGCTGCCAATGAGCATGAGGAGAAACAAAAGCGCGAGTGCCCGAGAGGGCGGTGCTCATGAGCAGCGCTGCCAATAGGCACGAGGAGAAACAAAACAGCGAGTGCCCGAGAGGGCGGTGCTCTTGAGCAGCGCTGCCAATGAGCACGAGGAGAAACAAAACCGCGAGTGCCCGAGAGGGCGGTGCTCATGAGCAGCGCTGCCAATGAGCGGGCGGTGCTCATCGAGGAGAAACAAAACCGCGAGTGCCCGAGAGGGCGGTGCTCATGAGCAGCGCTTCCAATGAGCGGGCGGTGCTCATCGAGGAAAAACAAAACCGCGAGTGCCCGAGAGGGCGGTGCTCATGAGCAGCGCTGCCAATGAGCGGGCGGTGCTCATCGAGGAAAAAAAACCGCGAGTGCCCTTGAGGGCGGTGCTCATGAGCAGCGCTGCCAATGAGCACGAGGAGAAACAAAACCGCGAGTGCCCGAGAGGGCGGTGCTCATGAGCATCGCTGCCAATGAGCACGAGGAGAAACAAAACCGCGAGTGCCCGAGAGGGCGGTGCTCATGAGCAGGGTTAGGGTTAGGGTTAAGTTAGGGTTGGGGTTGGGTTAGGGTTTAGGGTTAGGTTGGTGAATGCTATCTCGATGACTCCCCCCACCTCATCCGACTACTGGGTGGTTGAAATGGGGAGCCAAAGGCAATGCACTGGCCGGCGCATGTCGATATACATCTCTGTGTCATATTAGCGTCATGTAACTTCCCTTATGTGGTTTCACAGTCTGTGTTTTGTCTGTGACGTCGGGAAGTGGTGGAACCTGATTGGCCCCCAAAAAAGATGACGAAAATGGAATAACTCCCGACCGGAAGCAGATAGAGACTCGGGGTTTTTTTGCTGCGCGTTCCTGAGGCCCTGAGCTTTCCGTGGATGTGTGAAACGTCACGGTGGGACTTGTGGTTGAAAAGTTATTGACGGTCAAAGTTTCCCCATTATAAGTCAATGGAGTGTGCAAGAATTTTTCCAAGTGCGGAAGTCAAAAATGGTGTTCCAGAAAACCACTTAGGAGCACGTTTCAGGTCATTTGGAGTCCATTGGTACCTACTTTGTATGACACTTTTCCCCAAAAACTGACACTGAACAAGGCAAGGGTTAGGGTTAGGGTTAGGGTTAGTAGGGTTCGGGTTAGGGTTAGGGTTAGTGGGTTAGGGTTAGGGTTAGTAGGGTTAGGAAGAGGGGAAGGACCCCGGGTCCCCCATTGCTGGGGGCCAGGGAATGCACCATCCATCCCCCTGTCCCGTCTCCCCCTTCCCCAAGAAACCCCCCACTGTGGGTTACCCCATGGGCCGCCACGGTCGCCGCGACGACGGCGCCCGTAGCGGACCGTTGTCCAATCGGACATGATTTTTTAATGTAGCCTTTGTTATAAGTAATTAAATTATTTTTTTCTAGTAAGTATTTATTAGTTTTAAGTATTTATCCAAAATGAAATTCAAAATGAAATAAAAAAATGAATTAAATCCAAGAAATGAATTAAATGTGTGCCCACAACGTTTCGGCCCTGTAGGGGGCCTTCTTCAGGTAAGGCACACTGAAACTAATGAGTTGGCTGTGTTTTGCGAGCTTGAGATGTTGTCTCTTCGAATGTCTGAGCGAAAATGAGCTCTGACCGGCGTTCGCCTTTTTATACTCGCTCGCTTTTTAATGGTTTTTTACAATGAAATGAAAATGCGGTTTTAAAATAAGGTTTTTATATGGGTTTTTGTATAGGATTTTTAAATAGAATTTTGCATAGGGTTTTTAATGGATATTTAAATTGGGTTTTTAATAGGTTTTTAATGGAATTTTATAATAGAAAATTAATTAGGATTATAATGAGTTTTAATAAAGTATATCAAGTAAGTTTTAAATCAATTACTGTAAATCAATGTTTTTTTCAAAATAAATGTTCTTTTCAAAATAAATCTTGTTTTTATTGTTTTTCTTTCAAAATAAACCTGGTTTTTAACTAAATTATTTTTTAACCATGAAATTAAAAGCATGAAGTTATTAATTTGGTTCTATTATTTTAGTTGTAATTAATAACATTTTAGGATTTTTATTAGTGTTTTATAAGATTTAAGACCCCTCTTTATAAGATATAATGTAATATTAATTAATTAACTTATTTAAGACTTAGTTAGGGTTAGGGGAAAGTAGGGTTAGGGTTAGAGATTAGACCCAGGTCTAGGGAAAAGGTTAGGGTTAGGGGAGAGGATAGGGTTGGGGATAGGAAGGGGAATGGTTAGGGTTAGGGAAGGGGGAGGGACAAGACTAGAGGAGGGAGTGGTTAGGGTTAGGGAAAGGAAAAGGGTTAGGGTTAGGAAGAAGGGTGGGATTTGACTAGGGGAGGGAGTGGTTAGGGTTAGGGCAAGGGAAGGGGTTAGGGTTAGGGAAGGGGAGGGTTTGGGTTATGGTTGGGGTTAGTGGTTCAGGGTTGTGATTTGGTTTGTACAGGCCTACTGACTTGGTTGGAAGTTTTGAAGACTGGTGCAGGTGAGTTGACGGTCCGTGATGCTGTTGAGGAGGATGGTGTCTTGTTTAACGTCTTCTGTGGTGAGCATGGTGTGTCGGAGTGGGTTGAAGTTGATGACCTGAGGAGTGAAAGTGTGTGATGGAGGAAAGGTCTGAGTCAGGGATAGTGTAAGGGGGGATAGTCGTCGTCGTCAGGTTGAGGTTTCTGCCCAGGTTCGGGTCAGAGCCAGTCTTTGTCGGGAGAAGTCTCCTACCCTGGTTCGGGTTAGGGACAAGGTTAAGGTTAGGGCTGGGAAGGGGGAGGTTAAGGTTAGGGTCAGGGTGAAGGTTAAGGTTAGGGCCAGGAGGAGGGAGGTTAAGGTTAGGGTTAGGGGGGATGGGTGGGGCAGTCCAGTCAGTTAGGGTTAGGGTTAGGGTTAGGGTTAGGGTTCGGGTTAGTGTTAGGGTTAGTGGTTAGGGTTAGGGTTAGGTTTGGGTTTGGGTTGGGGTTTGTGGGTTTGGGGTTGTAATTTATTGTGTGCAGGCCTACTGACTCGGTTTGTCGTACTTGTTGTCTGGTGCAGGTGCGTTGAGGGTCCATGGTGCTGTTGAGGAGGTCCGGTGCTGTGTTCAGCGTCTTCTATGGCGGGCATGGTGTGTTGAAGTAGGTTGAAGTTGGTGAGCTGAGGAGTGAAAGTGTTGTGAAATGCCGGAGAGGTCAGAGTCAGAGGTAGTGTAGGGGGGGATAGTCGAAGTCGTAAAGTCGTGGTATCTGCCCTGGTTCGGGTCAGACCCAGTCTTAGTCGGGTGGGGTCTCCTCCCCTGGTTAGGGTGAGGGAGCGGGTTAAGTTTAGGGCCGGGAGGGGGGAGGTTAAGGTTAGGGCCAGGAGGAGGGAGGTTAAGGTCAGGGTCAGGGTCAAGGTTGAGGTTAGGGCCAGGAGGAGGGAGGTTAAGGTTAGGGTCAGGGGGGCCTCTTCTTTAAAGTGGTCGGTGTGCTCTGATTGGAGGTGACAGGGGGTGTGAGGGTGATGTCGTGTGTGGGTGTTGATGTAAAGCCATTGGCTGGGCCAAGTCTTGCAGTGAAGCAATTGTCCTTGGTTGTTTGTGAAAGACAGAGTTCCTTTTTTATGGTTTAGTGATTTTGTGTATGATGAGTAGAGTTTCCAGAGAAGGTTCTTTTCATTTTTTTATTTTTTCAGTCCAGAATTGATGTGTATGTCAAATGGAGGTGGTTGTTGAGTGAGGAGTGTCCAGGTCTTTGGCTTGGTGGAGTTGGCAGGCGTCTGTCAAGCGGGCGGTCCGGGCTCGAATCCCGCCGCCGCCGCCAGCTGCAGAGATCCTGGAAAAGAGGTCCAGATGTTTAGTTTTGATGATTGTACAGATTTTGATGATTGAAGTATACTTTACGTGATGTGGAGGTGTTGTTTTGGTGAGAAGTCCGGTGTGCGCTCTTTTTTCTGGTTGTGGATGATGGAGGCCTTCGCTCAACAGCTGGGTGATTATTCTTATGAAGTTTGCGGTGGAGCTTTTTACCAAGTCAGTGGCACGGACAGGGTTAGGTTTGGGTTTGGGTTGGGGTTTGTGGGTTTGGGGTTGTAATTTATTGTGTGCAGGCCTACTGACTCGGTTTGTCGTACTTGTTGTCTGGTGCAGGTGCGTTGAGGGTCCATGGTGCTGTTGAGGAGGTCCGGTGCTGTGTTCAGCGTCTTCTATGGCGGGCATGGTGTGTTGAAGTAGGTTGAAGTTGGTGAGCTGAGGAGTGAAAGTGTTGTGAAATGCCGGAGAGGTCAGAGTCAGAGGTAGTGTAGGGGGGGATAGTCGAAGTCGTAAAGTCGTGGTATCTGCCCTGGTTCGGGTCAGACCAAGTCTTAGTCGGGTGGGGTCTCCTCCCCTGGTTAGGGTGAGGGAGCGGGTTAAGTTTAGGGCCGGGAGGGGGGAGGTTAAGGTTAGGGCCAGGAGGAGGGAGGTTAAGGTCAGGGTCAGGGTCTAGGGTTAGGGTTAGGTTTGGGTTTGGGTTGGGGTTTGGGGTTATGGATTGATATTTAGTTTGTACAGGCCTACTGACTTGGTTAGAGGTTTTGTTGGCTGGTTGCAGGTGAGTTGAGGTTGTCCGTTGTGCTGTTGATAAGGTCCGGTGCCGTGTTCAGCGTCTTCTGTGGTGGGCATGGTGTGTTGGAGTGGGTTGGAGTTGGTGACCTGCGGAGTGAAAGTGTTGTGTGATGGAAGAAAGGTCAGGGTCAGGGATAGTGTAGGGGGGGATAGTCGTGGTCAGGTCAAGGTTTCTGCCCAGGTTCGGGTCGGAAACAGTCTTAGTCTGGTGGGGTCTCCTACCCTGGTTCGGGTTAGGGTGAGGGTTAAGGTAAGGGCCAGGAGGAGGGAGGTTAAGGTAAGGGTCAGGGTCAAGGTTAAGGTTAGGGCCAGGAGGAGGGAGGTTAAGGTTAGGGTCAGGGGGGATGGGTGGGGCAGTCCAGTCAGTTTGGGGGCCTATAGTCGCGTACGGAGGAAGGGGGGGTTTTGTGGGTGGGGCGAGGGTCTGGTCCGGTGCAAGAGGTGCGTCAGTCAGAGGGCCGGCCTGCTGGAGCAGCAAGACCCCCCCAGGATGGTGCTTGGAGGAGGGATCAGAGCGGGTTTTGTTCAGTGTGGTTTTCACTTGGTGTGACCCTTTCATCATATTTCCCTCGCTCCGTTTTTGGGGAAGATTTGGCATGCTTGGGGTCTGCTGCTTAGCCCGGCCGGACCCAAGAGTGGTGGAACCTGTACGGGGAGAGTGAGAGAGGAGGTTAGTATTTAAAATGTCCTCGTCGGGTGGGTCAGTCGAGGGGAATTGGTCCATTTGGGTCCTGGGTTGTGGTTCTGGTGAGGGTGGGAGAGAGTGTGCTTCAGGTTCAACGGAGGAGGAGGTGGGGGTGGGGCTGGGAGGAGGTTCGTCGTCATCGTCGTCGGAGTAGATGATTTCTTCTGCTGCTGGAATGGTGCGTTCTGAAAGCCGGTTGCCGTATCTCTTTCGGGCCCAGCCAATGGCTATTTGGAAGGCTCCATCGTGGCAGGTGGTTGAAAGTGGGGTGTTGATGATTTTGCAGTAATGTTGGAGTAAAATTGACAAGTTAGATCTTAACCAGTTTGTTGTGTTATCCTGTACTTTTTGCCGGGTGATTTCTGTAGGTGAGGATGGTTTGATGAATGATGTCAATTTTATTGCCTGTCTCAACATGCCTGGTGGATATGTATGTGTGATGAGTGAATTGTTTATTATAAATTTGTGGTGTATTGCTTGAATTAACCTAAAATATTCTTTACAGATGTTTCTGGTGAGTGGGTCTAGTGGTTGCTGTCTATGTGTGGCCGTGTGCTGCTGTCTGGATGTGTGTGTGTGTGTGGCGTGTGGACCACTCCCTGCTCTACTCCTGTGCCCAGTACTATTTTGCATAAAATACATTTTTGTGAGGTGGTGGTGCTCTTACCTGGCCGCTTCTCCAGATGGAGGCCCAAAGGTTCTGTAGACTGCCGTAGTAGGTTTGTTTGCCTCGGGTGGAGGTGGTTCTCAGTCTGGTGGTCGTTTGGAGGATGTTTTCCAGCTTGTGCCTTTGATAAAAAGTGCTCAAGGAGAGGTTGCTGGGATAGCAATGTCCATGGAAAACAGTTTAAAAACCAGCCAGGCTGGCAGAGCCCCCCACCAATAATTAAAACTTAACTTTTATTAAAATACTTATCTTTTAAAAACAATCCAATGCTTGTTGAGAGTCAAGCGGACTGCTAAAAACAATTAAAAAAGCAAGGTTTCCTGGTGCAGAGGAGTAGAGGTCCCTGACGTTTCGCAGGAGTGCTGCTTCATCAGAGGGTAATGAGGGAGTGATCCACAGCCTGTTTAAATAGCAGCCAGGGGAGGGAGGGTGAGGTCCCTCCCCTGACTGCCAATCATCCAATCCGGTGGTTGTGTTGGGAGTGAGTATGTTATGATAGGTTGGTTTGTCCATTTGAATTTCAATTTTGGAGGGAAAGTGGTTGGTGTGCTCTGATTGGAGGTGACGGGGGGTGTGAGGGTGATGTAATGTGTGGGTGTTGATGTAAAGCCATTGGCTGGGCCAAGTCTTGCAGTGAAGCAGTTGTCCTTGGTTGTTTGTGAAAGATAGAGTTCCTTTTTTATGGTCTAGTGATTTGTGTATGATGAGTAAAGTTTCCAGGGAAGGTTCTTTTCATTTTTTTATTTTTTCGGTCCAGAATTGATGTGTATGTGAAATGGAGGTGGTTGTTGAGAGAGGAGTGTCCAGGTCTTTGGCTTGGTGGAGTTGGCAGGCGTCTGTCAAGCGGGCGGCCCGGGTTCGAATCCCGCCGCCGCCGCCAGCCACAGAAATCTTGAAAAAAGAAAGTCCAGATGTTTAGTTTGATAATTGTGCAGGTTTTCATGATCAGAGTATACTTTACGTGGTGTGGAGGTGTTGTCTTGTTGGGGGGTCCGGTGTATGTTCTTTTTTCTGGTTGTAGATGATGGAGGCCTTCGTTCAACAGCAGGATGATTATTCTTGTGGAGTTTGCGGTGGAGCTTTTTGCCAAGTCAGTGGCACGGACTGGGTTAGGTTTGGGTTCGGGTTGGGGTTTGTGATTAATGATTGTGACTTGGTTTGTGCAGGCCTACTGACTTGGTTGGAGATTCTTGTTAACTGGTGCAGGTGAGTTGAGGGTCCATGGTGCTGTTGAGGAGGTCCGGTGCTGTGTTCAGCGTCTTCTATGGCAGGCATGGTGTGTTGGAGTAGGATGGAGTTGGTGAGCTGAGGAGGGAAAGTGTTGTGAGATGCAGGAGAGGTCAGAGTCGGAGGTTGTGTAGGGGGGGATAGTCAAAGTCGTAAAGTCGTGGTATCTGCCCTGGTTCGGGTCAGACCCAGTCTTGGTCGGGTGGGGTCTCCTCCCCTGGTTAGGGTGAGGGAGCGGGTTAAGTTTAGGGCCGGGAGGGGGGAGGTTAAGGTTAGGGCCAGGAGGGGGGAGGTTAAGGTCAGGGTCAGGGTCAAGGTTGAGGTTAGGGCCAGGAGGAGGGAGGTTAAGGTTAGGGTCAGGGGGGATGGGTGGGGCAGTCCAGTCAGTTTGGGTGGCGAGAGTTGGGTGCGGAGGAAGGGGGGGTTTAGTGGGTGGGGCGAGGGTCTGGTCCGGTAAAAGAGGTGCGTCAGTCAGAGGGCCGGCCCGCTGGAGCAGCATGACCCCCCCAGGATGGTGTTTGGAGGAGGGATCAGAGCAGGTTTTGTTCAGTGCGATTTTCACTTGGTGTGACCCTTTCATCATGTTTCCCTCACTCCGTTTCTGGGGAAGGTTTGGTGTGCTTGGGGTCTGCTGCTCAGCCTGGCCGGACCCAAGAGCGGCGGCACCTGTAGGGGGAGAGTGGGAAAGAATGTTAATATTTAAAATGTCCTTGTCGGGTGAGTCAGTCGGGGTGAATTGGTGCATTTGGGTCCCGGGTTGTGGTTCTGGTGAGGGTGGGAAGAATTCCTCTTCTGGTTCAGCGGAGGAGGGGGTGGGGGTGGGGCTGGGAGGGGGTTCGTGGTCGTCGTCGAAGATGATTGCTTCTGCTGCCGGGATGGTGTGTTCAAAGAGTCGGTTGCCGTATCTCTTTCGGGCCCAGCCAATGGCTATTTGGAAGGCCTTGTCGTGGCAGGTGGCTGAAAGTGGGGTGTTAATGATTTTGCAGTAATGCTGAAGTAGAATTGAGAGGTTAGTTTTAAGCCAGTTGGTGGTGTTGTCATGAACTTTCTGCCGGGTTATTTCTGTAGGTGAAGATGGTTTGATGAATGCTGTCAATTTTATTGCCTGTCTTAACATTCCTGGTGGAAATGTATGTGTGATAAGTGAATTGTTTATTATGAATTTGTGATGTATGGCTTGAATTAATCTGAAATATTCTTTACAGGTGTTTCTGGTGAGTGGGTCTATTGGCTGCTGTCTATGTGTGGCCGTGTGCTGTTGTCTAGGTGCAGGTAAGTGCTGGTGTTGTGTGAATGTACGTGTGTGTGTGTGTGTGGTCTGTGGACCACTCCCTGCTCCACTCCTGTGCCCAGTACTATCATGCATCAAATACATTTTGTGGGGTGGTGGTGCTCTTACCAAGGGTTAGGGTTAGGGTTAGGGTTAGGGGTTAGGGTTAGGGTTAGGATTGGGTTAGGGTGAGGGTTATGGGTTTGGATTGAAATTAACGTTAGCACTGGCCTACTGAACTGTGTGTGTTGGTGAAGGAGAGAGGATGGTGGAAGTGGTCGTGAGTGTGAAGGAGGGTTGGGGCCCCAGGCAGAGTGAGGACAGAGAGGAGGGCGGTCTAGGACCACCGCGCCGGGGGTGGATGGCCCTGTTCAGTCAAGAGTAGACATCATTAAGGCCTCCCGGCGCGGTGGTCCCGAGTCTGTGGATCCAGATTTTCTCCGCCCTCCTTCTCTGTCCGAGGGTCCATTGATCATTATTTTCTAAGGCGGAGATGATGAGATGAGTGGGGGGGTGTGACTGGAAATGTTTGACTAAAAGAGTGCCAGGTCGACCTGCCCCAATGTTGTAAAGATGCTGGGTTAAACGGGTGTGGATGGAGTGTTTGGTTTCGCCTACATAATGTTTCTGACAGAGGGTGCAAGTGATAATGTAGATGACGTTGGAGGTGGTGATGGATAGGGAGCCGTATGTTGGGGATTCATTGCCAGTGTGTGGGTTGTGGATAAATTTTCTATTTCTGTAATGGTGGCTGTGTGGAAGTTGATGTGTCGGTCTGTGGTCGGTGAATTTGGAATGGATGAGTATTGAGTGAAGGCTCTTGTTTTTCCTGTATGCAGAGATGATTTTGTGGTTGTGAAAAGCAGGGTGCATGGACTGTAGTATGGAGAATTGTTGCTTAACCTTAAGGTGGAAGCCTGTAATGCGGTGTGAATATGTGGAAATGAATGGGATGACCTGCTGTGGTGAGGAGGGGGTGAGTACGGTGTTGCGTGTGTGTATTTGGGTGTTGTGTGAGCCGCCTCTTGGTGTGGGAGGGTGGGGTTTGGGATTAGGGGTGTGGCTTGGGGGGGGTCAAGGTCATGGGTGTGGTAGAGGTCCGGTGTAGGGTGAGAGGGGTGGTTAAGGTTAGGTGTGGGGAAGGGGGGGTGGTTAGGATTAGGAATGGAGGTGGGGGGGAGGTTAGTAGGGAGGGGGGTCGGGGGATGGTTAGGATTAGGCGTCGGGTCAGGGTGGTGGTTAAGGTTAGGGAAGGGGGTCGGGGGGTGGTTAGGATTAGGCGTCGGGTCAGGGTTAGGGTTAGGGTTAGGGTTAGGGGTTAGGGGTTAGGGTTAGGGTTAGGGTTAGGTTTGGTATATCTATCTCGATAGGGTTAGGGTTAGGGTGAGGGGACTGTCCCCTCCCGGAGGAGAAGGACCTGGCACGGTCCATCCACCCGTCGTCCTCCCCGGGACCCCAGTCCCATCTGGGTTGGCGGGCACGGCGGCGGCCTCTGCCTCGCCGCACCACCGTCCACCCGTCCTCCATAATTTCCCCTCAAGGGGCTTGATGTCTTATTTATTTTTTTAAAAAAATTCAAACAACTAAAAACGCTTTCAAATTGAAAGGATTATCCTAAAAATAAATATGAATGAATTGTTTTTAAATTTTTAAATTATGAAATGAAAATCAAAAATCAAAATGAAATAATTAACAAAGGAAGGTGTGCCACAACAACGTTTCGGCCTGTCCTAGGCCTTCTTCAGGTCGGCACACGAATAAACTGCAGCTGGTTGGTGGAGGAGATGTTGCTCCGTCGAAGGTCAGCTGCAGAATGGAGTTCTTCAACAGGCGTCTGCCTTTTATAATGTCTTTTTAACCAATCGTCTTTTTTTAATGTTTTACCGAATGAATTGAATTTCTATATTTTAAAGGTGACAATGGTTTTTAATGGATTATAATGAATTTCAATGGGTTTCAATGAGTTTTAATGGTTTTTTAATGGTTTTTTAATGTTTTCCAATGGTTTTAAATAGTTTTAAATGGATTTCAATAGTTTTTAATGGTTTTTAATGGTCCCTTTTAATGTATATCCCTGTAAATTCTCCTTTATCCTGTTTTAACCCTATATATATACTAATAAATATTTGAAATAAATTAGTTATGAAATTGAGTTTATGGATTTGTTATTTATATGAATTTTTGTCCTATCCTGTTTTAACCCTTGAATGAATTTATAATAATAACTTTATGAATGTATTAGGGTTAGGTATTACATTTAGGGTTAGATATAGTTTAGGGTTAGGGTTAGGGTTAGGAAAAGGGTAAGGACCCCGGGTCCCCCATTGCTGGGGGCCAGGGAATGCTCTGTCCATCCCCCTGTCCCGTCTCCCCCTCCCCCAAAAAACCCCTTGTTGTGGGTTGGGTAATGGGTCGCCACGGTCGCCGCGACGACGGCGCCCGTAGCGAACCGTTGTCCAATCGGACATGATTTATATGTATTTATTATTTATTTTTTTATGAAAAACAAAAAAAGCAGCTGTAATGCTGTATGAAATTCAATAAAAATAAAAATCACAAACAACTAAGGGAGCAGCAATTAGCTGTATGTGTCACCAAAATCGGTGTTTTAAAATATAAAATCAATTATTTTTTTATGAAATCAATGTAAAATAAAATATTTTGTATGAAATCAATCAAAAATAATTCTTAAACAACTAAAGGAGCAGCAAGTTTGCTGTATTTTTCACCAAATCGGCGTTTTCAATGTGAAATAAAAAAGTTTGTTATGAAATCAATCAAAATATTTTTTTAAACAATCAAATCAAATGAATTTTCCAAAAACAAATGAATTTTCCAAAAACAAAAAGCCTCCAATCGCAACGTTTCGATAAGCGTTAATCTTCTTCAGGCTGGAGGCAAAAAGCAATGAAAACTAACTGGAGGGAGCTGTGGAGATGCTTCTCCTTCAAAATCCAAACTTAAAGTGAGAGGCTTCTGGCTTTCACCTCTATTTATACCCTCCAGTTTTCTATTGAAAAACTTTTAAATGAAAAACGTCAAAATTAAAAGCATTGCAATTTAATAGGCTTTGTATGATATTGAATGGTTTTAATGGTAAGTATTATGAATTATAAAATATATCATTAAATGAAATATACTATAATATTATTTTTAATGTAATTTATTATTTTTAATGTGAATGAAATATTTTTAAAAAATCTGATTAAGTTTCAATATAAATTATTTTTTAATGCTTTTAGCAATAATAAAAATATCTAAATTGATGTTTAAATTATTTAAAATGAATGAAATTATAAATCTTTATATAATTTTTACTGTATATGTATAAAATGAAATTTCTAATGATTTTAACTGTAAGGGTGTACTTTTAATGTTTTTGTAACAATAAACCAAATTATCAATAATTGTGATTTTTACTGTAAATGTATGTAATGACCTTTTTAATGATTTTAACAGTAACAAAAATTGACATTGATGTCCAAATCCCTGTATATGAATTTTACATTAGTTTTTAATTATTTATTACTGAAATTGTAAATTAATTAAGTTTTTTTTAGAGCAGAAAAAGGGAAGAAGACCCAGGTCTAGGGAAAGGGTTAGGGTTAGGGGAGAGGATAGGGCTGGGGATAGGAAGGGAGATGGTTAGGGTTAGGAAAGGGGGAGGGATAAGACTAGGGGAGGGAGTGGTTAGGGTTAGGGAAAGGAAAGGGTTAGGGTTAGAGAAGAGGGTGGGGTTTGACAAGGGGAGGGAGTGGTTAGGGTTAGGGAAAGGGAAGGGGTTAGGGTTAGGGAAGGGGAGGAGCTGGGAATAGGATGGGGGACAGGTTAGGGTTAGGGATAGGAGGGGGTTGGGGATAGGGTTAGGGTTAGGGTTAGGGATGGGAGGGGGTTGGGGATAGGATGAGGGACAGGTTAGGGTTAGGGGTTAGGGTTAGGGTTAGGGGATAGGACAAGGAAGGGGTCAGGAATTGGACAAAGGGAAGGGATAGGGAAGGGATTCGACCAGGTCACACTCACCCCAATCCTGGACCCAAAAGGCCTAGTAAAAACACATTAATTTCGTGTTAAATCCAAATTTAACCCAAATGGATGTTTAGTATTCAAATAAAAGATCCATTGTCTCTCCTTTTGTTTTCTGTCTTTGTCTGTCCAAAGGGGATGGCTCTGAATCACCGTTGCCCTGAGGGCCGACCAACCATGTTCAAGAAAATGCTTGACCAATGGAGTATGGACCTCTTTTCTGTTATTAATATTGTATTTATGCTGTCTCATTCTAACTGCCAAGGAATTTTTAGTCTCACCAATGTACTGTATTCCACAAACATTACAAAAAATCATGTAAACACAGTTTGTAGTTCTCCAATTAAACTTTTGTGTAATCTTGTACATCGTTTTGTCCGTTTTATTTTGTACATATTTAAGATTACAAAAATATTCAGGTTCTCGTTCCTTGGGTCGTAAAGGTTTTAGTCTGGCATTGACCAAGATATCTCTCAAATTATTATTCTTTCTATAGGCCACTATAATATCATGATTTGGCAACAGATTAGCATTTCTCAAAGTTATTGCAAAATTTTCCTTAAGTTTTTGATTAATAATTTTGCTATCTGTTGAATAGGTTGTGATTAATGGTATGAGCTGCTTTGCCCTTTTGTTTTCTGTGTTCTTTTCTTGAAATGTCTGTAAACATTTTCTTAAGAAAGTCCTAGAATAGCCACGATGTTTAAGGGACTCAAATAGAATTTTCACCGCATCAAAGAAATCCGATTGCTGTGTACATATCCGTTGAAATCGGATTAATTGTGCTTTCACTAAGCCTTTAAAAGTGTGCTTTGGATGAAAGCTACTCTTGAACAATAAGGCGTGGGTATCTGTTTTCTTGAAGAAAACTTTTATATCCAGAGTTTGGTATTTTTGGTAATTGGGACCTTTATAGACTGTGGTGTCCAAGAAGTCTATCTGTAACCAATTGACCTCATATTTGACCTTAATCGATGGGTCATGACCATTCAGTATATCAATAAATCCCCTAAATTCATTCATCGTCCCATCCCAAATACCAAAAATATCATCCAAGTACCTAAGGTACAGTCTTGGTTTCTTTGGACATTTGGCTAATGCTCCCTCTTCCCAATCGGCCATGAAAATATTTGCATAAGAGGGAGCAAACCTTTTTCCCATCGCCGTCCCTTTAATTTGCAAAAAGAATTCCTCATTAAACTCAAAATCATTACGCCTCAAATTTATTTCCAATAATTGTAAAATGGCCTCATCTGGTCTCATAACATCTGGATACTTAGCCAGGATCTTTTTAACTGCCAGCATTCCTGATTGGATATCAATGTTTGTATATAAACTTTCGACATCCATTGTAAAAAACAAACTTTGTTGGGGCATTTTAATTTGTTTTATCAATTGAATAAAATGATAAGTGTCCTTTACATAGGCTGGGTGTCTGATTGACAAAGAATTTAGATAATATTCCACAAATTGTGCTGTTTGATATGTCTCACTTGAACAATCTGACACAATTGGTCTGCCTGCTGGTACCTCATTAGGCCAACTCCATTTATTTATTTCTTTATGTATTTTAGGTAATGTATAAAACCTCCTTGGTCTAGGGTTCTGTTCACCATTCAGATATTTCCGCTGCTTAGCATTAATGAATTTATTCTTGTACAATTTGTCTGTTATGTCATGAATTATTGGTATTGTTTTTAAATAAATGGGTTCTTTTAGCTTCCTATAATAAACTTTATCATGCAGTTGTCTGTATGCTTCTCGCATATATTGTTCCCGACTTTGAATGACCACTGCACTCCCCTTATCTGCTGGCTTAATTATGATATGCTTGTTTTGTTGCAATTCCTGCAGTGCTTCCATTTCAGCTGGCGTTATATTTGGTTGTTCTGCATGGTTTTTAAAATAATCTTTATAAATGAATTGATCACTCTCAATTAATGAAATTACTTCCATTGGCATTTTATCCATTTGTGGCGACCAAGATGAGGGAGGCGTAAATAATGGCGGCTTAATCAATTGTGATCCTTTGAAATATGTTGCTAATTTAATCTTTCTATGATAATTTTGTATATCCAACATCAATTGCCTCTTTCGGTTTTTAGCCAAATTAAATGTTGGTACAAATGTAAGTCCTCTATTCAAGAGGTCTAATTGGGCCTGTGATGGCCTAAAGTTTTTTGCCAGGACCCATACATTCTGATATACCCGGGGTCCTGTCTCCTGAGAGTCCCCTCCTGGAAGGCTTAAGGGGACCTGCAGTTTAAATAAGCAGCCCAATGTTTCAACATGGCCCGTGCTGTCTGTCTCGTCCAATGAACGTTGTCATCCTCAGTCTGGAAATCTGCACATGGCAGGAGAGGAATGTAGGGCATGCACCTATCCAGATAGTCATTAAGTTGTCGCAAGGCCGCTCGCTCTATTCTGGGTAGGGCCTGCGAAAAATTGACTTGCGGAATCCATATCTCCGCATATGGAAACCGCTTCTTAGCAGCCCTGAAAGCTGCCTGGATCTGCTTCATAGATGTCTCCCTGATCTTTTGGGATCGACAATTGATGCCAAATGATAGCACCAACTTCTCCACCCCAGTGAGAACCGTGGCTTTGGACAAAATGGACGCCGCGTGTCGGAAGTTGGCTCCCGGATAACTATCAATTTGGAGATCCGGTATCTGAAAGGCCGGTAATCTCGACAAATTGGAGTCGCCAATGATTAGCCACTTCTTCCCTGCGCTGAGGGTCCAATCCACCATTTTCCTATTGGTGGTCATGTGTCTTTTCACCGAAGATGTGGGAACCCGGGGTGTGGACATACTGTCCTGACTGACACCAGTTGAGTCCTGTGGAGTACAAGGCCCCAAGGAACTCTGTTCCTCTAATGCGTCATCCTGTGGGGACTCTTGCTGATGCACCTGAACTAAGCTGGTGTCCGTAGATGTGGGGACCGGGGCAGGAACCTGAACTGCCCGTGACGGAATCCGGGAAGGAGTCCAACCTTGCTCCTCATCCTGACGAATAAGTAGGGAATCGTCATTATCGTGAACAACACAGGGATTGTATGCCTTAGCCGACTGCCTTAACTTCCTCTGTTCTTTAGGAGGTTGTGAACTGGGAACCTGTCCCGAGTCCTCCTGATCAGGGCCACTGGCAACATCCACTACATCCAATCCAGTTCTGGAAACTGGAGGCTGAGCTGGTGGGGCAGCGCTCCTGGGTTGCACAGGACTGTGTGAACCCACTGCCCTTGTTTGTGTCTGTGACACAGGCCTCGGCGTCGAGGTCCTTGGAGGTATCGGAGGTGCGGCTGTTGGGGGTGGTGGTGGGGGCAGATCATCTCCCCTGTCCTCAACCCCTGCCTGCTCCGATTCCCTCCGATCCTTCTCGCAAGCAACAATGAGAGCCTTGGCTTGCTCTATGACGTCCTGCTTGATCCTGGGCAAATTAAGCCCATAAGAGGGTTAGGGTTAAGAGGTTGAGGGTTAGGGGGTTACTGTGGTTAGCCCCCAAGTTAGGGTCATAGGGTTTAGGTGTTAGATGGTTTTGAGGACCCCACTCCAAATTTAGGGATTAAGTTTAGGCGTTAGTTTAGGTTAAATTAACCCTAAGAGGGTTAGGGTTAGGGTTAGGGTTAGGGGGTTAGGGTTAGGGTTAGGGTTAGGGTTTAGGGTTAGGGTTAGGGTTAGGGTTAGGGGGTTAGGGTTAGGGTTAGGGTTAGGGTTAGGAAAAGGGTAAGGACCCCGGGTCCCCCATTGCTGGGGGCCAGGGAATGCTCTGTCCATCCCCCTGTCCCGTCTCCCCCTCCCCCAAAAAACCCCTTGTTGTGGGTTGGGTAATGGGTCGCCACGGTCGCCGCGACGACGGCGCCCGTAGCGAACCGTTGTCCAATCGGACATAATTTATATGTATTTATTATTTTTTATTTTTTTATGAAAAACAAAAAAAG